>CAEMYA010000004.1:1195478-1224509 GCA_903131615.1 Diplodus sargus
CCTATTATTTGGTTTAACATCCCTGGACATTTTCATCTCATTAGGCATTTTCGATAGCCATCCGACTTAATTTTTAACCACTCCTCTTGACAGCATCAGTCAAGTTTAACCACATTTGTTAGCTTCCTGGCACAAACTTGTTTCTTTAGGACAATCCACATGTTCTCGATGGGGTCTGGACTTTGAATCAGACCAGAACTGATGTTTTGGAATGGCCTTCTTAGACATTCCTTTATCAAATTGGATGTGTGTTTGGGATCCTTGTCCTGTTTGAAAACCCAACTGTGACAAAGACCCAATCATCTGGCTAACGATTTTAGGTTTTCCTGAAGAATTTGCAGATTATCCTCCTTCTTCATGATACAATTTACTTAAGAACAGCAGATCCACTGACAACAAAACAGCCCCACAGCATAATATAAACCACCACCATGCTTGAGAGTAGGTAAACATATTGCTGGTCATTGTGGCCAAACAACTCAATCTCAGAGTATTCCTCCCCACGTTTTTGTCCCTTTTCCTTTGCTACTTTTGTCAAGCTTTAAGGTGCCATATCTGGAGCAAGGGCTTCTTTCTTGCACGGCAGCTTATGGAAATGCAAAACACACTCGCCTGTAGACACCTTTCTTCCTGCAGTTTCTAATTCACTGTGGACTTGCTTTTGGGTGAAAGCAGCAGTTGATTGTTTGTGTTTTCTTCCTGATCACAGCAGTGACATAGACTTCATACTTGCAAAAAATTGCTTCACACATGACCTGTTTAAATGGGCCCAAAAAGTCAGCTGTCAAATTTGATTGACACAACTGTCTACAATCACCAAAATTGACTGTTCAATTTGCTGCATGTGTATTATTGAATTATCCAATCTGTTCATATTTTCAGAGGACCTCTATTAAATTCAATATTGAACTCCTAAGAGGTGGCCTATGTCCTTACCGACTCTGTAAGGACTCTGTAAGGGCACACCCACACAGGGTTTTTAAGCCTCCACTTTCCCTCAGGTTAGCAAGAACTGAAGAGGCCTCGTGAATGAGAGGTGAATATGGTTGCATCAACACTTTCAGATTGATTTGATCAACAAACTTTGATCAAACTGTCTGAACTCGGCAGTGCTGATAAACAAAAAAACCAAAATGCTCATACTGTACTGCCTTTATCTTGCCTGAAAATCTTTCACATATCTTAGCATACTGTTTAGCTGAAAAAGAGAAAGTATGGGGATCAGAACTGTCAGCCATATTGTTCCTACATCTGATCAAACCTTTACACTGGGGAGTGCTGGTCAAATATAAACCACAACCCTGTTCATGGTGTATTTCTCTCCTAAAATGTTTTCAGTACCATTTAACTGTAATACCATACTGTTCTGTTAACAGTTGGCCGCCTTACTGTTTGTCTCAAAACTGACTCCAAGGCAAAACCCAAGCACCGTCACTACCTGATCTGAGTAGAGCATGTGCCAGTGTCTCTGCAGTCTTAGACAGCCATGTACATCTACACCACTTGGATAAACCAGAGATTCAATGAAACAGGCAATCTGATAAATTAGCTTGTGATTACAATTACTAATGATCATAGTGGATGGCGGAGCATCTAAGTATGTAAGGCTGCTCCTTGGGTTGGAACATTAAATTAAGAATGAGACAGTCAAGATGCATGAGGTGCCACATCAAAGTTTTTCACTAAACAACTTTCACCAACACCAAATGTTAAGCTTGACATTCATGACTGGTGAGTTAAGGAGCTCGCCACAAACAGCATTGGCTAAAATGAGCTAGTTAACTTCAATAAAAGTTCATATGTTCATCATGTTTGAAACACCTTGCACCGTTTGCGTCCAACATTTTCTCATGGCGGCATACTCAATTGCAGGTCTGCCATCAGCAGGTCCAACACTGAGCAGTCAGACACTAAGCTGACATCAGTACATACCTCATATAATCTTAATGTTTACCCTTGTAACTAGTGCTCATGAAACACAAGTCACTGCATCTAGATGAATGTAGACACCAGCTGAAGGTGCATTTTTCTTACCTTCGTTGATTTTCGCCATGTCCACACTAGCATTGTTTAACTGCAGGGCAGTCTGAAGTGCTGGGAGAAGCTGGCGAAGCAGAGTGGGGTCTTGAAGTAGTGGAGGGGTGGGGGACTGCAGAACTGGGGACACGGGCACCGTAGAGGCAGATGATCCAGGGGGCCCTGATGAAGGGTTCAAGCTCCCTGAGCCTGAGGATGATGACTGGGAAGCAAGGGTTGCTGCAGGCTTCTCCACCTGGGCTGACTCTGTGAAGGGGGCAGGAAGGACGAGATCAACAAAGGCACATGAAATTTTGTCACAAGACAATCACTAATTAACTTTTTACGTCATAGCGCAATTTGTGGCAGAACTCAAACGTGCACGCAAAGTTACTCTAGCAAACCTGTGTCAGTGTGGAAATAACTTAAAGTAGGAAGCGAAAGCAGTCCAATGGCGATATGTATCATCTGCAATATGACCGTTTCGCGAGGGGGTGACAAAAGAGCTGCATTTAATACTACACGTTTGATACGATAAAATATTACAGGGAAGGTAATTAAATTAATCGCTCTGGATAACCAGCTCATCTCCGTGGTAGAGGATCAGGGTTTTCTTCGTCATCTGGAGTTTTTGAATCCCTTGTATGCCCTCCAATCTCGGCATTACATTGACTCCACTTTCGAGTTACAACGTGCCGGTTGCGCACTGCGTTTTGTGGGTAAACAGGCCATCGAAGAGATGCGGAACGCGTGTGAGATAGACAAGCGATGGGTCCATGTGATTTTATGTGACAACGTAAGGAATATGAAAAGGCAATGGATGATATGGAGGTAGCAAGCATGGGCTGCATCTCGCACACACTTCAGCTGGCTGTACACGAGGGTCTGCTATCACAGCGCAGCATCACAGACTCACCTGCTAATGCATGGAAAATGGTAGGCAAATGTTGCAATAGCATATGCAGACTAAGAAAGATGCCAAATGAAAGTATATACTTTTTCAACAAAATAAAGGAACAGCTTGGATGCAGGTACTTTTTTCTTAATGCAGCTGGCCAAGTATCTGATCAAGACTTGGTATCGGCATTTACTAACCCTAACCCACTAAATATTAGAGGACTCGGATCGGGATGAAAAAAAAAAAAAACCTGATTGGGACATCCCGAGTGACTTTTGGCAAGTTTCCACCTGTTCACCTAAAATTTTCTTTGCAAACTGTTTAAAATCATATAGCTGCTGTAATATTGTTTTGTGATTGAGAACCTGACCAGCCATGCATTGTGGAAAGCGACAGTTATGTTATCTATGCATCTATAAATGTGCCTTCACATGTTCAGTTTAGTCAGTCTGTTGTGCTGCCCTGTATAAACTGACACAGGCTGCAGTTGTTCAGGCATTATAAACTGTTCAGAGTCATTATTTGAGGATCACTGACATTGTGTGAATTCATTTATGTAATTTCTTTTTTCTTATTGACAATTCGCCAGTATCAAAGTGCAGTAAATGTTACAGTACAATTACAGACAACTGGCAATGAATGCAGCTGTGACAGACAAGATGGCATGCCATCCATTGGGGTTTCTCCATGACAGACAATGCTGGGATTTCACTGGCACTATCTAAAACACAACTCCTAAACAGGAATGGGTACCAAAACCCAGTATTAAAAGGGGACCCCGGGGCTAAATTTGGAAGGACTGTAGTATCAATAAGCTCAGTTATCATTTCTGCTAAGGGTATTGGAAAAAGAAAGGCATTTGTCTATGATGGATTTTCACTATTCCAATCCTGAACAGAGAACTCTGTGTTGGAGCCTGGCTTGTGCCAGGGGCAGAGCAGGCTCTCACTGCCTGTCTGTCACTTAACACACACGCCGGCAAAGACAGAAACCCAGCTCCGAGTGGCAATGGTGGAGAGAGCCAAATGTTCACAAGTGTGGTTGTACTTAGCAAGAATCGATGCAGAATTCATGAACGCATAGCTTAATATTCAGCTGACTAATAGTAACAGTTATTTACCCATATGTGCATGTATATACTGCAGTCATGCTGTAGTCTGCAGCATGCTCATACGTGTTACCAATGTTACCAAAGTATTTTTTAAGCTGTTGTGTGCAAAAATTTTATTTGTTTTACATTTCTTTAACGACTAACATTATAGAGTCACAAACAGGGATTCACCTAACGATTATTTATTTAACGAATCTATTGTTTAGTTTTTTTTAATTACTCAATTAATATAACAAATCTACTCAAAATAACATTAGAGAACATAATTTATCTTTCAATATTTTATCATCATCATCACCACCACCACCACCACCACCAACAAACAAATACGACAGTATGCACTGAAGGGCATTATTCCCCAACAAAAAATAGCCCAGCCTTAACTGATAATCTGTGCAATCCTAATTTTGGTGGATACAAAAAGTGAACATGACCAACCGACTCAACTTTTGGAAAATGTTGCCTGACGTCACGTTGCCGTGGCCATACATATAAGGTGCCGATCAGGGCATTTTATTTAGCGTGGATAAATACTACAAAAGGGAACACAACAGACATTTCCCTGTGTGGCATTAAAGTCAAACTCGCCAAAAAGCAACCAAGGCTTTATTTGTGGACTTGAGGAGCGGCCTACCATTACTCTCTTGCACGTTAGATCGCATTCAGGGATCGACCCTTTTTGTCTGCCATGACGGCGGCGCGCCGGAGATCCAGCTCCTACGGTGAGTATGAAAAAGAAGGTTTTTGGACTAAACTCTGCGTACACAAACAATGCTCTCAATGCTCGTGTTCATGTGTAGAGAACCTGGTGATACTACAAGCAAAGTTTCACGTTGTGTCGAGCCTTCTTAGTGTTTTAAAAATAGCAATTTTGATGCTAGCATAAAGTGCCCCTGCACCTCATTGAAAATAAGCTTGCCCAAAAACTTGTGTCGTAATTATGCTCTTAAACGAAGGCTTGACTCATATTCAATCGCAAATGAAGCCTTGGTTGCTTTTTGGCGAGAGTTTCACTTTAAGTCGACATGTCACACCAGCCCAAGTTTGCATGACGTCACTGCAGCCTGCTTGGAGGCGGGCTGAGAGTATTTTGGACCCACTCACCGGAGAGCACCCATCTTGGGTGTGGTTCAACTCAACTTTTTCAATCTTTATTACCTTCTTAAGTTTAAAGTTCGTAAAGTCAACAAAAAGTCTGCTCTGCCTTCATATTAGTATGCATTTATTAAGTATCAAGAAGCAAATAAAAAGGAGGTCCCTGCTATGACAGTGTCCTGTGACATTGCTGTTTGAGTGACTGAATTAGTTCTGGGAAATGGTGAGAAATAAGGTTATGCTGTGGACTGGCAGGTCATCACAAATCAATTAATGCAGAAAGAACACTTGAGTTTTATGTTTATATTTTTGTCTTTGTATGTTGTCCATCTATATATCAAAGACTCAACCGCATTGATGATGAAATGAACACAATTGTACTAGGTCATCCTCCTCCAAGTATAATGAAGTACAGTGGAAGTGGTTAAGAGCTATTCAGAAACAGGTTCAAGAAGAGTGGCATGTGTTTGGTGTTACCATGTGTAGCTCAATAGAGTAGCATTGCACAATGAAAATATTCTGCATTGCTTTGTTGCAGAGGTCGTTAATTTCATTATGACAACAGAAGACAGCTGTGCCTAAAGGAATCAGGTTAGGTGACTACTGTAATGCAATGCTGAGTACTTTTTGTTTGGCACTAGGGTTAGAGTCCAATGTAAGTCTGCAAAATTCTAACTGGGGAAAAAAACCTTCATGAAGCCTACAAAGACCAGACACTATTCATTTCCTTCAATCCATCTTAAAAACTGAATTTCATGGTTGACTGTGACAAAACAGAAACAAAGTCCATCAGCAACATTTTGCCTTGCGTATTTATGATGTGGTTAGCAGGTCGACAGGAGCTGTGTCTTTGCATTAATACCTCACAAACAGTATTATATTACAACCCATGATCAACGGTCCCAATTCTAGCCACATGCTCAGTTATGTTTTCCTAATGACAACAACAGGCTGTGATATGATCAGCAGAAAATTGATTAAAATTCACCAACTCACACGCAATCATTTCATCTCCCGACTGTCAACACAGTCTTCAGTGGCCAAGACTGTAATGGACCTGGTCCAATGTGGTGGTCCATTCAGCTTAATCAACAGATTTGTTTTAGTGCAAAGACACACTATGTTGCTCAAAGCCACATCAGCAGGCAATGTTCAGTCTTTTGTAGTCTCAGTCTTTTGGTAAGCATTCCTTAGCATTCATCAGCCAATAGTCAGCTCAACAATAGTCATCATTGAACTAGCCGATATTCATGTTCAAGCTCAAGGCTTTTAGTTAGACTTGTAGAAAGATGATGAGAAAGATGGATTACACTTAATATTTTGGGCCAGCCAAGCCAAGAAAGAAATTATGTAAACATGTTGTTCTTTATGAACAGTTGGCAGCAGACCAATGAGTACAATGTGTGTTGTAACACTTACTAGCAGCAGTAAAGCCAGGGGCTGCTGATGCCTGCATAGCCTCCCTTCTGTAGTCCCTGTCTTTGGGGAAACTGTTGACAACAGCAGTCTTTGTTGCCTCTTTTTGCCTCTGTTCTCTGTGAAACACAGATACAAGTATGATGCAAACAGATGTTACCTACATATCCAACCTTTATAGGACACTGATAAAGTGAGTGCAGTCAAGTGGTTTGGGTAAAGGGATTATAGCTACCTCTCAAGCCATTCTTTGGGCTTCTCCCACTGGGACACCTCTGTCCTGCAGTTGTAATAATATTTCTTGCCTGAGGAGCTGATGTGCTCCGACCAGTCATCACCAGGTTCGTAAGGCTGAGATAGAGAGATCATATTAGGTATTTGAGGACAGCCAGACAGAAACCAGTTGTGTGTGTGTGTGTGTGTGTGTGTGTGTGTGTGTGTGTGTGTGTGTGTGTGTGTGTGTGTGTGTGGAGGAGAGCTGATGCAAGCGCTTGTAATCTAACCTGAAATGTACAGAGATATTGTGGATGGCCGATTGTTATAGCTGCACTGTTTTCACAGAAGCTTTTTGTGTGGGAGGAAAGGCTTATTTCAGGTAACCACAGTGAAAGAGTTTGCCATTTAAAAACATAAATTCTAGTGTGACTGTAAGCCAGTGCCTCAATCACATTACAATGTTCCACTTTCATTGTGTTGTTTACATCAATATTGTAAAATGGTAAATATCCATTCCTATCCATTACTGAAGGGGCCAACTGAAAATAACTACACCTAACCAGTATCACTAAGCCTCCTCTGTGGCGATACACACATAGAAACTGTCTCAGTGGATATTAGATTGCAGCTAATGGGATGGCTGTGTCACACACTTTTCATATCATTAATAAGATCACATTTTTTGACAAATAAATTATGACCTGGGGATTGCTTTTTTGCCTAAAATCTAACAAATAAAGGTAAAGGGAGAACAAAAAACAGATTTAATTTTGGCTTAACCACATTAGAACAGACCCTACATTAAAGGATGGCAAACAAACTTCAATCAAGCTAGAGGGGTCATTTTATCTGTTTTAATAATGAAAGCATTTTCATTAATTGAAGAGGAAATGAAAAGACAACAATGTTAACCTATTGACATTCTGCCATAAAATGATTGCAATTTTCCTTTGACGATATAATATCCAATTTTATAAGCCGTTATGATTGTTGTCAAAGCTGTGGTATGTTTAAAAAAGGGTTTGGGCTTTTAATCAAGAGTACACAAAAAACAACATCAAAGCTGTGAAACTACAGAACGGCAGCTACAACGAAAAAACGATGATGCTGTTGTCCTGGAAAGATGATTAAACCATGATTAAGGCAAAACTTACTGTGTCTGAGTTCTTGCTGGGGTTAGAATGTGAGTTGGAGCTATGAAGGGAACTGTGGTTGTGAGAATTTTCTTGTGGAGAATAACTGGTCCCTGCAACAAAACACAGGGAGAGGGGAAAAGACACCATTAGTAACAGCTGAGAACAAGACACTCCCAAGCTTACAGACGTAGGTGTGATTAGCCTGGCTGAGACTGACGAGATAATTCACACACCAGCCCGAGATCACAAATGCTCACTGGTGTGTTGCCTCATAAAAATGTAAAGGAAAAAAAAAGGTGTTCAAACACTGTATTGAGTTTTCACTTTTAGATCTGTGTTCAGCAGGAAATAAATATCCCTCCTAGTAAAATATGCTGCGACAACAAATAATACTGTAACCCCCTTTTTAAAAGTGATGCATAACTTTCTAAAGCTGTATATGGACTGTGTGATAACAACCATCTTGCAAGGGATTTTTGTTTCAAACCAAGTCAGACTGTACAATACAAATTTTAAAGCATGTCAGATGGTGCGAAGAATGCCCGATGAATCATAGCGCCACAATGTAAATAGAAAAATCAAATAAATGCAAGCAGAAACACTTCATCAACTCACATCAATCATCTGCTCTGCTCTCATTTCATAAATATAGAAAAAAGATAAACAAGCTTTGGTCACAGCACTGGCACTTTGTACGTGGGAGTTTAGAGCGACATAGTGGCGACCACCATTTTGGCTTGACGCCCAAAGATTTTGCCATGCTCTCATAGGAGTTGAAAAGAAATTCATAGTGCAGTCAACTGTAAGTACGCCGTCAACATTTTGTCCACATGTACGTAAAAAAAAGTCCATGATATTGGACATTTGGCACTCTATTTTGGAAGAGCTACTTAAAGACATATTTCACACTGGAGAGATGGCCCTTGCAAAAAAATGTCCTCGCAGTAGAAGGACAAGTTTTTTTTTTTTAATTGACCAGACAACCAGGGAAAAAGGGCTCAAAAGGTTGAAAACATGGAACAACTACAGTGCACTGCACTGCACAGGTACAATAAACACACCAACTTGATGGGGGACGTACTAGGCTTTGACTTATTGTCCATTTCCAAAAAGAAAACAGTAAGGTGGCCAGCAGGTAACAAACAATATGGTATTACAGCTAAACAGTACAATAAAATTTGTTTCTGAAAACGTCAAGTAGACAAACAGACAATTGCAGCTAATAGTACGCACAAAAACGTTCTCAAAACATCTAAGGCAAAATAGGTAGTGTAGTGACATAATTTTGGTAGATGGTTTAAATGGAGACACCCCATGACTGATCAAAGAGAGCAAGAGGTGCGTCTCCCTCTCTCGACCTGACTATACTCTTTGTGTGCGTTTTCTTTTTTTGTTCCATTTTGTGTCCCAAAATGCAGGACAACAATATGTAGTTAATACAACAGTCCTAAAATCAGCCAGCTGCCAATGAGATAAGATGTGTTGAAAGGATGCCCCTTTACCCACTCATGATACTATTATCCATACATTTACCATTTATCACAACAACTTTCACTGTCTTTTGTTGGCCCTGTCCAAACTTAAAGATGTTGCAGACATCAAATTCAGAATAAACATATCAACAAAAAAACATGGAATATAATGTCTTTGTACCACTTCAATTAAAACATGTCAAAAAGGATTAGAAAATAATTTCTATACAACCTCCTAACATTTTTAAAATCTAGGTTGTAATGGTATGAAAAGTTTGACCGATTAATCAGCAGCGATAGGACCTTCTACACACTCATTGTTATCAGCTGAACTTTACTCCAATGGTTCCAGATTGCTGCACAGAATCCACCGACCGCAGGGGAGTGCGTCATTATTTTGCATGAAGGATACGCCGTGTCAACCCTCATCATTTGAGGGCCACTTCTGATGAAAATATCTTAATCCTCTTAATCTAGCTCTAAAGTGAACAAATTGACACAGACAGATAACTGCTGTACGGTAATGTTAGATATGCAGACCAATGTTACATCTGAGATATTTTTTCATAAATTAACACTCCACTCCATGAAATATCTTCCACGCATTAATTTGGCGATAGGGTTAGAAAATATTGGCTAAGGTTAAATCTTTGCAGTCCAGGGATAACATTAGAAATAGGAACGGCTGAGTTTATCGGAGGCTGACAAGTGTGGCATTCAAGTCATATGTAGCCTTGCATTGCCAGACCTCTCTCATCTTACGCGTTTACAGTTTATCTAGTCTCAAATATATATAATGCAACACCATCACTTTGTTCACAATGGCAACAAGGCACTGAAAGCAGCGAGCCAGAAAAAGAAACCATTCTGTTAACGTCACTTAATACTGTGCTTACCAATGTGGCATTATCGCTTAAAAGAAACCAAAACAAAAAACAGCCACTTATCTATCAATCTATTCATATTCATGAAATCGCACACTTTAGGATCTTCCTTACCCCGGGAATATGCAAACATTAATGGTTTGTAAGAGTGGCTTTTAACATAATGTAATGGGATGTGAAACAGAAGTGATCCTGGCCAGTTCAGCCACAGAACAGCTCATCGGTCATTGTGAATGGAACAGATTCCAACGATATAATCCACTAAATCACATGTCTTGATACTAAACAAACAGCTACTGCTAGCTTTTCAACTCATATTAAAGACTGTGCCTGCACATCTCTGAAGTTTTTCTGTTGCACTAATGTTACAAAGCCCGAATTTCACTGAAACTGATCACTGAGAGAGAGTGGGAGAGATGGCAAAAAACAACATTTAAAATATGAACATCTTTGGCTTTTGATGCATTTTTACGCCAACAGAATATACGGTGAAAAACATAAAACCATTGAACTAAATGGTATGTCAAAAGACATCCAGTGATTTCTATGTAAGCCTTCTCGCTGGTGGTATCTTTACACACTTCAATACCTCAGAATATGCCATAGTCCTATTTTTCATACATGTCAGCGCTCAAGAAAAGGAGCATTTGTTTCTGAATCTGTATGGCATATCTAGTAAAGTGCATATAAAAAGTTTACACACCCTTGGATGTTTTCCCCTAAATTGCTTTTATAAATGGAGTCAATGTAATTTGGCTTTTTTGACAAGAATTTACAATTAGGTAAAATAAGTGATTGCGTAAGTATTCATCCCCTTCAAGTCAGTATTTAGCAGATGCACCTTTGGCCAGAACTGAGTCTGCGTGGTCAGGTCTCAATCAGACTTGCACATCTGGACACTGCAATTTTACACCATTGTTCTTTGCAAAACTGCTCAAGCTCTGTCATGTAGCACAGGGATCTGGCATGAACAGCCTTTTTCCAAGTCCAGCCACAAATTTTCCGATTGGATTGAGGTCTGGGCTTTCACTCGGCCACTCACTGTATGCTTCGGGTCATTGTCTTGCTGGAATATAAATCTTCTCCGAAGTTGGAGACTGAATCGGTTTGTCCTCCAGGATTTCTCTATATTTTGCTGCATTCATGTTATTCTTTATCTTGACAAGCCTTCCAGGGCCTGCTGCAGAAAAGCATCCCCACCTTGAAGCGAAGGGTGGCAGTAGCATCATGCTATGGGGATGTTTTGTGGTGGTGTGTAGTGTTTGGTGTCCTCCAAACATAGCATCGAGTCTGACTGACAAAAATCTCTATTTTGGTCTCATCAGATCATAGAACTTTCTTCCAGTAGACCTTAGAGTCTCTCACATGCCTTTGGGTGAACTCTTGTCAAGATTTAATAAGGCTTTCTTCAACAGTGGCTTTCTCTTAGTCATTTACCCATAAAGTTTTGACTGGTGTAGATTTTCTCCCATCTCAGCTGCTAAGGCTTTTAGCTCCTTCAGAGTAGTCATAGCTGTCTTGGTGGCCTCCCTTACTTGTCTTCTTCTTGCACGGGCACTCAGTGTGTGAGGATGGTCTGCTCTAGGCAGATTTACACATGTCATATTCCTTCCATTTCGTAATGATGGATTTAACTGAACTCCGCGGGATGTTGAGTGACTTGGAAAGGCTTTGGTATTCATCCCTACTTATTCAATAACCTTTACACTGACTTGCTTGGAGTTTTATTTTTTCTTCATGGTGTAATTGTAGCCAGGAATACTGATTAACCAGTGAATCAGTATTCCTAGTGACTTTCTACTACAATCACTTGGGAAACATTAACTCAGGTGATCTCCATTTACCTAATTGTGAGATGACTAGCACCAATTTGCTGGAGCTGTGTGGAATTAGGTCAGTCACCATAAAGGGGGTGGATATGTATGCAATCACTTATTTCACATTCAGGGGTGCAAACTCATCAGGGGTAAAAAAAGGTGACAAGATACCGACCCCCTAGGGGGGTCCGGGGGCGTGCTCCCCCAGGAATTAAAAAAAAAACAACAACTTTAAAGGTGAATTTACAGTCAATTTTAGCATGAGACCAGGGTCCAGATTTACTCAGGTTTGCACAGCTTTTGCTCGTGTTAAACCTGTTCAATCTGTTCAAGCAAAGGCATAAAGTCCGCTAGCTGATAAAAGCTTTAATATTTTTTCATGTGAGAAAGTCACAGTTAAATCCCCAGTCTGTGGTCAGTTTATCCAGATATCGCCTGTTAGGAAATTTTCTCCGACGTTTGATTTAGGAGAAATACAGAGGGAACAGCGACCAGGGGCTAGTAGGCTACATCCATGCTACCGGCACGTCTCAGAGGCAGTAGCCGGTCTACTGAACCGACAGCCCGGGGCCGACTCCGTCGTCTTTCCGCTGGCGACAACGAGCCAAGTAACTTTATCAAGTTTGCACCCCTGCACATTATATATTTTTAACTAATTGACATTACGTTGTAGAAATCTGTTTCCACTTCGACATAAAAGGGTTCCATTTGTAAATTATTATCAAAAAAGCCAAATACCATTGACCTCGACTCCATTTATAAAAGCAATGAAAGGGGAAAACATCCAAGGGGGTGTTGACTTTTTTGTTTTTAAAAAAGGTACTGTACGTGCTGTGAGTATCAACTGACATGTCAAATGATGCAGTGCTACACTACGCAACAGATGTGTGCTGCTTTGCACTTCATAATGATGTTTCTAGTTTCTTTGCAAATCAGAGCTTCCTTATGTGCTTTAATTGCTTCAAGCATTCAACCAATTGCTTCAGGATTCAAAGTAACAATAAGCTTTCTCAGAAGAAGTAGAGCAATTGATAATAACCAATACTAGTGTATCGACCCAGTGTTGATGTTTACTCTTTCTGACCACCATACCGCAGGCCCTCACCCAATGGCTTACAGCTGTGGACAAGTAGTTTTGCTGTATACAAATATTTTCCAAATGGAGGATGCATTCCACAAATGAGCACATGCATTCCATAGGTTGCTTTGGCATAGTGGACGCAACAAATTGGAGGTACACAGAGCCAACCACAATTTGAAAGAGAACAGGAAAAACTACTATGTTGCTATGCTACTAGAATGCCACTCCTACAAGTGTATGTCCACATTAACCAATAACAACCAGGATACACACCACAACATATTGTTGTGTTCCCCATGATGCTAGCATTTAGCCATGCTACTAGTATGGCCGCAAATGACGCGTCCAATTCTGCCTCTTTTCAACATGTCATCATCATAATAGTGATCGTAATTTAGCATGCTGGTGCTACAGTGATTGTCCAGATTACAGATAAAAAAAATCAAAATAAATAACACCGGTGAATTACCAGGATACAAAGCATTTCTTCACGGTGTATTTTAAACTAGTGCAAAAAGCCATATTGAGGAAATAAAGGTTAAAAATTATGTTACACTCCATTGTGTTCTTGGTCATTCATGCTGCTGGTCTCATTGCCACATTACGTGATTAGCCACTGCAACATGATTTGCGGGTTGCATTCTTTCCAAAGTTGAATCGGTTTCAAACTTTTCCACCACAGCCAGCTGCAGTTTTTTTACGGTCGACACTGCCACAGGCTCAACACACTATTCCCTCTTTAAAACCAATATTTCGCTTGCCATCTGTGTAAAAGTAATAGAGGCGGAAAGGGGGGACAGTTTCTTTCCACCACTGGAGGTAGTAACTAAGCCACAACAGAGGTGAGACGGTGTCTGTGTGAATGGAAATGCTGGCAGCGTGTAGGACAGGGGTGTGTAGGTCTGATGGTGATCACAGTCTAATCAAATCGTTTTTATTTATATAGCCCAAAATTACAATCACATTGCCTCAGTGGGCTTTACCATCTGTACAGTGTATGACATCCTCTGTCGATAGGCCCTTGATTCAAAGAGGACAAACTTAAAGTCTGACAGTTAAAACAGATCCTTTACTCATCAAACGAAAGAGAAATATCCCAAACTTCAAACCACAAGGCAAAGTTACAAGACCAAACAAAAGTAATGTGGTAGCAGGTAGTGGCTGGAGCATCTTATATGAGGAGAAAAAAATACTGCATTTATACGTGGAAAAGTGGCTGTCTTCCTGTCGACTCGTGGTCACATTTCTGCCCCAAAAACAGCAATCACTGCCATGGTCAGCCCTCACAACAGACACTTCAGTGAACTTTCCCCCAGAAAAAAACATCCCTCCTTGCGAGTGAGAGCCATGCATGGTCTGCTTTACAGATGGCGATAATGTGATGTAATTTAGAGCGAAAAACGTCACTTTTCACTTTCCATAATGCATTGTGGGTCAAGATTTAATCACAACACATTGTAACAGCATTCCATATGATTATTAACAGTAGGCGAATACGTGATTGGATTAACAGGTGGGAACTGGGGCAAACACGGCAAGAAAATAAACAAAAATGCACAGATCTCAAAGTTTGGATGTGTACCGTTAAGCCGCTTTTGGTTTCGCAACGACACTATGTGGTATGAAATGACACTGGAACAGTTTTATGCCGGCACTGCTTCATTCAGTGTGACCAAAGGCGGCTTAAAGGCAAGCCTTTGTTCAGCCGATAATGCTGAATCTGAAACTGGCTAATGGGAGGACTGGTGTTTTCGCTGCAATGTCTGATTTGGTGAATGAGGCCTGAGCCCCCGTCTATGGCTACTAGCTTGTTATGGAATAGCGATGGGGTTCGATAGCATTTAACAAACCCTTTCAAATCACTTTTCAAGCATCATTTTAGTTTCCAAATTTGCAAGTAACTTAAGTTATAAAGAACTAATATTAGAAAGATTCCATTAATGTCTGTAATATAACACAAATATTCAATTTGGAGTAGTAGCTTTAAATGTTAACAATATATAGCCATAAACTGAAATAAGGTGAGCAACAATGGTTGACATCAAGTGATCTGCTGAATCTTTTCGACCTGCAATATCGCAGAACTCTTTAACAAGCTAATCACACTCACACAACTTGTGACAAAGATGTGACGATTGTCTACACATCAAGCAGACACACTGCAACAGAAGTATTAATTTGGGGTTCGTTTTTGTGGCCATCTGATATACCTAAATCCTATATCAGTTCTCTTTAATATTCACCAACTCCTGAAAAATCTTAGCTGGGTCTTCAGCTACAAAATAGTAGGTAGTGTAGAGTGGGTATATCAGAGCTTGGCTTGTGAAAACAGCTGCCTACTGCGGCTCGAAACAGGACTAATGACAGGGGTGAAACTGAATCAACACAGTGAAGCTGAGGGCCAGAAAAACAAAACGATGTGCTGGATGACGCACAAGTGCTCCATAGAACTGAGGAGGACATTCACCTTTCACCTCACAAGTAGTCATTTTATCTATGTCTATATTCTTCTTTTTTGCAGATGCCATCGATTCGTTATATTCATCAGATGTTGAAATTATGTAAGAGAACATTTTGTCATTTTAACCTTGATACATTAAATCCAAATGTTATTTTCGTCTACCCATTAATCCCTTCTTGTATAATAACCTATTGAACTGCACTATTTTGACACATCTAGCAGACTTCAGAAACTTGGTTTGATGCCGTCTACACCCAAAAGCCCTCAGATTAAGGGTAAATGGTGGGTCTACCACCTGTTGGATACATATAGTACAGGAAGACTGCCGAAATGATGAAAGCTCTTATTTTGTTATTGTGTTTCTTTTTATTTATCAGTGTTTAATGGCTTAGACACCACTTCCGTGTCCACCATTTCTGAACAAAATGCAACACCACACCTCATAAAATGTGGACAAAAATTCTAGTGACTGTGTTCCCTACATCTTTAACTCTTGATCTACAAAGTAACCAACAGCACATCTCTACCCAGCTCCTCTGTCAATGAGGGAGACTCTATAATACTGTATATTTATATACAAGTTGTTTTAAAGTCATTTTGCCTGTAGACAGATGTTCCACTCAAAGCAGTGGTTGCTGCAGTTTAACAAACGCTTTGGCAATGTATCACTTTGAAAAACTTGCTGATCAAATCATTTTTTCAAAACGTAAACTCACAGTAACTGTCATGTTTAACCAAGCTTAGCACTAAATCGCAACAAAGCTTTCTCACACACCATAATTCTAACGAATGCATGGATCATTCTGTTTGCTTGCCAGTGAATCAAAATGTGAAAGATGGGGGAAAGTTTTCTTGTATGTTTGTGTTATCGTGGAATAAAACACTACTACTACAAAACCATGTCTGAAACAAGATTGAAACCCTTAAAGCCCCATACTGAACTTTCCACTTTCCAACACTGAAAATCTACTTTTCAAACCTTGTAGGAATGTACTCCAGACATATTGTCAGTGACATCAATCAGCTGCTGAACAAATTCAAATATAAACCCTTAACAGAATATTTTCTTCAAGGCCTGAAAGCTTGGTTAATGTGCATGCGCATGTGCGTGTGTGCATTCTCAAACAATCTAGGTTTGTGGTTACCATTACAGAAACTACAATGTTCAACTCACTACAGACACCTGAGGTTACTCAACTTGTCAAAATAAAAATGATTGTGAATGAGGCAGGTTGCTTCTGAAGTGAATCAATACGTCTATGTTATACTTGATCTGAAACTACAGCACTTGAAATACTACGTCACATAAAACAGGCTGTAATGTAAAAAAGAAAACTGCAAAGTCTCAATGTTTAAGTGTTCGGGTTTATGTAACCACGTTTTCTGTTTTGTTTTTAAATCTAAAGCCATTCGGTTCTCAAAAACCACTGCATCTCACCTCCATCCCTGTCCCTGGCCCGGTGTGTGTGTACAGCCTTTGCTCTGCTGTGGCCCGTGCTGTCGATGTGTTTGTTTTCAGGGCTGTCAGACCTCCGGAGCATTTTGCAGGGAGGAGTGACATCTGAGGAGTCGCGCATCTTTTCATGCCTGTGGTCCCCTCCTGGATGGCTCTTGGATGAGTATTTGAGAGTCTGTGGACACAAATTTAACATTTGTCATTACTGTCTATGATCTTATGCATGCAATGAGTTCATGCTCTGATCTTCATCAGAAAGTCTGTAAAACCAGCACTACCGTCTAGTTTGAGATCAAGTTGGACTGTTCAGAGTATGTCAGATTAATTGTGCATCAATATTTCAGGAATTCATTTGCAGAGCTTATCTCTATTCATGGAGCTAATTATTTATTATCTAAAAGCAGCAGATGTATCTCTGTCAATTCTCTCTAATTCAACATTACTAAGTAGCTGTATTAGTCATGTTGGTATGGTGTTTAATTTCTTACTTGGTAGCAATACCTTTTAATGAAAACTGACAAATGTATCATTGCTAAAATGACGAAGTAAACAGCACATTTACCAGACAAATAAGTATTTGCCTTCGTTCGGGTTTATCGCTATGCATCTTATTTAATTGACCATAGATTGTTTTTACCGTTATATATTTCGAGCACTTTGATGTTTCGAGAGCTTAGCTAGCTATATCCTTAAAATGACAGATTGCGGTCAGGCCCTAATCGGACTGCTAGCAAGAGAGCTAACAGTAAGAGGCTACCATTAGCTTGGAGCTGTAATAAAACTCGCCTGTATCTTCTCCGAAGCGGCTGAATTCGACGAATACATTCAGTCTAGGTTGCCCTTATCTGACAATATTTACGTTAGGGAACATTTGCAACGCCCAGGCCGAAATTTCTATCAAAATCATGTACTTTTCACGTTATTTTCGGCACTGACTGGGGCCTGTTTTGCTCGTCAGAAGCCTGAACTGGAGTGTCCATTTTAATCTTATTTGCTGCTAGCAAGCTAGCAGACTACGGTTCGCTAACAAGTACCTGATAGGGCTGAGAATCTCTTCGGTCGCACCTGCAAATATAAAGAAAACTGGGGTAAATATCAAGCTTCAAATGTCAATATCGACAAATAGCTGAAAGTGCTGCAACAGCTGAACATGTAAGTTTCCAGACACTTATTTTGGTTTCAATAAAAATGGCGGATTGTCAAAGCGTAGCTCAGAGGAAAAGGAAAAATCTGAATAAGTAACGTAAAAAAAAAGATGTTTACCCATCGCCGAGTCTCGGTTGTTTCCTTGCATACATTACCATCAATGCCGTGTTAGTGTGTTTGGAGTGGGATGTGAAAGACTGATAACGACACTGTATTTTCTTGTTGATTCAGCGACCTGAAATCGTCAATTATTTCGACCTAGCTTGTGGGTATTTCAATGCTATCGCCAGCACTGGTCGAAAGAGCGCCCTCACTCAGTCCATCTCCCACTCAGACACACAGCGGTGTCTCTATCTGCCGAGAAAAACGTAGCAGCGGAGTTGCGCGCCGGGTTGCCAGATAATTCGACGGGAACCAGTATGGGAAAGCCAATGGTACTTAGGAAAACTGCCGTGTAGTTTATAATATCATGACCAACATGATGTGCTGTTGCTTGTTGGTTTACATGTATGTATGTCTGTAAGTATGTATGATTATGAATATCTCAGAATAAGTATTAACGTTATTTATTTATTTGTATTTTTTTTGCCAATTAAGTTTTCACATACGAAGGATTTGGCAGTGGTATAGAAAAAATAATAATAATCAAAAAGATACGCTCGGCTGTCAGGAATATTATTATGCGAATGGCGCTTCCACGAAATTGGGTAGTGTAGAAATACACATTACCAACGGTTGACAAATGTGGATTTAGAACAGACCTGGCAACTTTGACTGCAACCCCTGTGTGCAACCCCCATTCTCCACCTCCCCCTTCCGATGGCAACATCCGGGACACACTGGAGTCGACCAGTCTCAAGAACTTGTCAACCCCGTTGTTGGTCTTGTAGCATTGCATTAATAGTAATTTGCTACCCACATTATTAACTAGTAGAATCATTCATGTAGGTAATCCCTTTGCGATCGGTGATTACCGATATCAAGTTTTAATAGGCCATTACAGACCCAAATAGAGCAGTGACTTGTTCTCTGCTGACATCTAGTGGTTATACTTTATCATCGCATCGCATGGAAGGGTTTATCTAGATATTACTATAAAAAAAATCCCTGCTATTACTCCCATGCTATTTTCCGAAAAGGTTGACATTTTCTGTGTGAAAATCTTTTAATTAGATAACATCCAAAATAAAAATTGTAGTTGTTTTCTAACCCTAACCCTAAACTGAAAAAAGTTCTGCACACGGCCTTCAAACGTAACAGTAATATTGTAGTAAAGGCATATCAATGTAATATAACATATAACTATCTAAGAAGAAGCAATACAATGAAACAATAAAAAACTTTGTAGGCTACACATTCCTTTGGGAGTATAATGATCATGCATATGCAGGAAATGAAACTGCTTGTGCATACGGAGCACTCTCGTCACATTGAGTGGCTTTGACCAGGTTGTGTGTGTTGTGTTAATGGTGAAGAGTGAGTCGCTGTCAGAAGAGGGCTGCTCGGTCCTATTGTTCCCAGACAATATATCCCACATTATATCCCAGGATGAGGACAAAAGAAGCTGCGGTTCAGCTTTTTTGGCACACAGCACATTTTACCGCGGGGACAAGAGGGCACAAAAGGGGGTTCTTCAATTGTCAATACACTTCTGGAACTTGTTCACAGACAGAGAAAATGCACGCACACATGCACGCACACATACACATACTTTAAAAATGTTTAATCTTGCAATAAAGTAAAATGCTTTCTGTCTTAGTGTCTAACTCGTTTACTACTTTTAATAAAGTCCATATGTGTGGGGTGTCTTGAGATGAGTGGTTTGTAGGATTACACACGACTGACTGTAATTGAGGATAAACACTGGTGTTAGTTTGCTTTTTTAAGACTAATTCCTTTATTTATTTTGGCAGTCACACCTCACACCACTGCCTTGTGACTACTTGTTGCTCTCTGTCTCACATGACCTGTAGGGGGTGGTATCAAACCACTTTTATATTTCTAACCAAAGCAAACACTTGCTGTTCTTGACCTCTCATTTATTTAATTTCGAGTTAACATTATGCAATTATAAATATATATATATATATATATGAAAACATAAAAAAAAAATATGCTAGTGATTTTACCTGTTAAGAGCAGATACAGTAGAAAATGATGAACTTCCAGATCAAATAGAATCTGGAAAATGAATAAGAGACAAACAGGCATCACCTTTTTTGATCTGTAAATAGCCGTTTTCTGTGAATATTTTTGTGTCCATTTACACTATTTCTTAGAGAGTTAGCTGACGATTGACAGTGCTAAAAGCCAATAGAGACACAGAATGAACCATTGAGCACGCCCTTATAGCAACACTGACCAGTGAACGAACAGATTTGGGCGGGGCTCTGTGTGAAAGCGGCCCGGCTCGGTGCTGATCTCAGAACAGCGTCGTGATGCCACATATCCATTCGCTAACGTTGCGTGTAAATAAACAAACCGTTTCCAAATCAGCGCCTTGAGAGCACACTTTATCGGTCTTGGAGAGTGGCACAGCCGAGGCGTAACATTTTAAAAAGCTGGTGTTCAGCAGCCGCAGAGAGGGGCACGAGTTTAGGAGGTTTCAAGGAGCAAGTCACGGTCTCGGAAGAGGAAAATAAATAATCAGCAACGTTTGGTTTTCGAAGGAACCACTGGAGTAGCTGCACTGTGGCCAACGAGAAATCGTTCAACTCCGACCTCCGATGCAAAGTGAGTACCAACACATATCTAGTATCTAACACCAGCTAATGACTTGTCTTCACACTGCCAAGCCGACGAAAACAAACATGCAATTATATGGGAAACAAAAAAGTATCATTGTGGCTTTATCCATAATAAAGAGAACACAGGCTAGCTGAAATACAACTACTCATATAATCACAGGGCAATGTTAATTGACTTTGTGTAGTACTCGGGGACTGTGAAGTAACTTAAAAACGAACTAACGTTACTGTTGCTGTTAATCTATAAGTTAGCTAGGTGCATGATTTGATAAATAAAATTAAAAATAAGTAACCTGTTGGGAACCAGTTTGCTAAATCCTGCTGAACTGCTCTCGCCCTGTAAGAATTGTTGTCCTTAATAATTTAAGCACACCTTAAATGTGCAATTAGTCACTCATAAGACTCGCTATTCCAGTTTGTTTCAATTAAACTTCTCTTGTTTCCGTGGGAAAGTGAATGCAGCTTCAGTGCTGGGCTACCACAACGTCTGGTAATTGCAAGATATCTGTTTTATAGTTTAACAGTGACAAGTACAAAAGCTAGCACTACTAGCTGGAACCGCTTATTACCGCACAGCTAAGCATTGAGCACAAAAGAAAACAGAAGTCAGAGTATGCATTAACATACTCTCTAACGAGAATGACAACATTTTCCTCGTGACAAAACCACCAACTTCCACAAAAACGCACACAAACACACCCACACCCTAAACGCACTGGAGTTCCCACTTCCCCGGAAGTACCGTGTGACATGTAACATGGCCGCGGGGAATACAGCGGCTTTGTGCCCCGCTAAGTCAAGTGTGGTGACAACGGAGCTTGACACTGGCTGACAGCGCCAATGGGACCACTGGGAGACTCAGCACTTGGCCAGCTTCCATTGAATCCCTACT
Source organism: Diplodus sargus (assembly GCA_903131615.1). Taxonomy (NCBI): domain Eukaryota; kingdom Metazoa; phylum Chordata; class Actinopteri; order Spariformes; family Sparidae; genus Diplodus; species Diplodus sargus. The sequence goes on from CAEMYA010000004.1 coordinate 1,217,323, forward strand.
CAGCCATTTGTGCTGCATACTTTTAAATGTGCATCTTCTTGCCCGCCCAATGTTGCATGACACCATGTGTTTTGGTATTGCACCATTCTCCCATAACCATTATTGCTTGAAGCCATGCCATGATATGCATGCGCCGATGTCACAAGATATATTTAACATCCTCGTGTATTTTTATGATAACATTAGGTAATCTATAAAAAGCCCTTATTGGCTATATATTTTTTTGATTCAGAAAGATGTCCGAAGTGATTTCTTGAAAATGGAAGTGCAATTACTTTGCATTCTATTACATTGGTTCCCCATAACATACTTGTGAATGCACACATGGCCATCAGTCAGCAGAAGTGCAATGCTTTCTGGAAAAAACTGTTGAATATCTTGTGTAGTCTAACTAATGTCAGAGGAGTGTCTTCACAGGGGAAATGAATCATTAAACTATGTTTACTACTTTCAAAATGTTTACTTAAGATTGGTGACTGACAACGTAGATACAGTAGTTTCATTAATTTGAAACCACTCTGCTCACTTGCTTGGATGGAGGATGTGTCTTGGCCCAGAGAAGACACCATTACCTTTTGGTGTGGATCATGATGGATCCAGAATTTTTTCTCACTTCTTTTTGAAATTGTGCGACAGCATGTTTTTTCCACATTTTCATTCATTTCTTCAGAAACTATGCATGGATATTAATGTAAAAATCAAGCTTATTTAGGTGGCTGGTATGTATGAGTGAGTACATTTCAATGTGCATCCTAGATCTGGTTAGCCTTAATTATGGTTTATCAGATATGTTGGTTCACATTGGATTAGGCTTGATTGAATTAAGGGGACGTTGGGCCTTGGCGGAGGTTTGCACTCTACTGTGTGCCGTTATAGTTATTGTTGCTTCTTGTTGGTCTCCTCATCACATCATGTCCTTTGTCTATGTGCATGTGAGGATAAAGAAGGCTACCCTCTGTTCTATAAAAGCATCTTTGTTTGTATTGAGTATTTAATACAATTGGCAGGTCTCATTTGAAAGATTATCTTCTACAGAGCATTTTGCTCTTTTAAAATTAAGGCATTGACATAAAGTGTTTTTTACGCTTTACTAGAAAAAATAAATGAACTTTTGAAGAGTGAGAACTGTCCTTTGTTTTGTGGGCAAAATAATACTCAGTCAGCTGTTAGCCCAATCAGCTGTTAGCTCCGTTAGCTGGGATCTCATGCTGTAGGGCTTCGACATAGTGGTGTCGGGTCCTTCCTCCCCCTCCAGGATGACAAAGAATGTGCTTATTGCAAACAGACAATCCCAAATGATGAATTAAAGTGACTGCTACTGACTGCAACAATAGTTATTTCACTCTCCACAGTGTGTCAGCAGTCACTGGCAGTACCGGTCCATCTATCCCCTCAGTCACAATTGGCTTGCTGGCAGGACCTCACAAATATGTTGTACTGGTGACACCAGGAGAGAACTGACAGTCTTTATTAATATTAACAGGAGGGGAGCTAGTGAGCTGTTAGCAACCAGTGAGCTGTGGTGTGTGAATCTGTGCATAGAGAAACTGTCTTGTGTGTTTATCTGATCTGGGTTTTATAGAGACCAACATTCAGACTTTTTAAAAGGTATATCGGATGATAACGATAAGTGTCCAGTCAACTGGAGCACCCTTACAAGCACAGCAGGCTCGCGGTTCAAAGGTGTTGCCTGTATGGACACAGCAAGGTGGAAAAAATATGACAACAATATGATAATAAAGTAAAGAAACGTCAGCTTAAGTGGTGATCGCTATCAGCTGAAACTGCTCAACTGTCATATCCTAAATAATAGTGGAATTGGTGTGCATGTTATCGTAGTCACTGTTATGGTTGTCTGGCTGTGAGAAGAAGGGAAAGACAGTTAGAGGATGACCTTTTCTCTTGTACTTGAGTTCCACTGAAGAATCTCTAGAGAGCCACATTTCTCTGTGTGACTCGGAAACCTCACCGGTTGGTCTGCAGTTTTGGCCAGACCCCATGCTCTCTCTGGGAATAACCTAGTTCTTCTTCTTGCCTAAAAAGCTGGGAGGCCTGTGGTCTGTACCAGCTGGGCAGGGAGAGTCTCTCAGGAGATTTGATATTTTAGTACATTTCATTATTCTGGCATGTGTTTATGAGGTCAACCGCTTTCCTTGGAGACAAGTGTGTGATGGCTTCATTATGCCCTTGCTTTTTTGGTAAATGGGCTCATAGGCTCTTTAATGAAGGGCATCCTATAAAGGAAAAATGTTGGTAAGAGCTGCGAGGATTTCCCTCAAGGAAATGTCTGGACTGTGTGAGTGCCTGTGACGTGAAAACAGATGTTGATTCATGATTATTTGTGACCACGGTGGCAGTAGAGGTCAGGCCGGGGTCGGACGCAGCATCACAGATGAGGTCCAGCGTAGGAGGCTTTGCCCTGCGTTGGCTGTCTGAACAGGTGTCCGAGCTGCAGCCCTGCATTGCTTGCATTCCCAGGGTTTTGTTCCTGGCGTTGAGGGTCACCCGAGTAGGGGGGAGGGAGGTGTGGGAACCAAGAATGCAGTGCGCCCAAGGCTCAACTCCCAGAATTCATCTGAGCAACCTGCTGATTGAGACAAACGCTTCCTTGTCATTACAACAGTGCAGCTTGTTGAGAAACCTGTCAGCAGCCCATTGCGTTGTTCTTGGTGGAGACAAAGCCAACAGTTGGCCTCCATAACTGCTTGTCAGCAGCAAGGCTATTTTCTTGGGGCTTAAGGGTGGGTAGGATACAGTGGTTTAAGACTCTTAATCCAAGCATTAGTTTGGATCACTATCAGCTCACTAAGAATAACAGGAAATTGCCTTGTCTGAGGTTGAAGTGTTGTCATTTTAAACCTCATCCTTCACCTTTTCCTTTTACCCGCCCTCTAAAACACCTCTTACTGCACTAGCTGGACCGTAACTCGTTGAGGTAAAGTGAAAAAGTAATGCAGCCATGAAAACAGAGGCTTTCGGATAGCTGTGGCGAGTTCTCTGCTCCTTTATCAGACACTGATTGATTTCTCAGCTCGGGTCTCCAAGCGCTGCCTCCTGATATTTTGAAGCGGACCAGTTTTATCGAGTATTTCAAAATATGGCAACATATGAATTATGATTACAAGTATGTTTTTGCTGTAGCCTAATCCAGTTATGTAAAGTATGCAACCAGACTGACCAAATCATTTTTATAGTGCATATGAACTATATATTTGTCTGAGGACTGAAATGTCGCGAATACACTTGGGCAAAGTATTTCCATTTAAGTTGTAAAACTTGTATTAAACTTCTCTGTATAGAGTATCTTCTATATTTTAATTCTGGTAATAAACGTTCAAGTTATTGCCTTATTTTAGATATCAGTGACATCACAACCGAGTTTATTTCTAGGGCTGTGTTAGCCTTTCGTGCTTCATGACCACAAAAGCACAGGGGCGATGTTTGTTTTCTTCCAGGGCCCGAGACTTTACTTTGTCTTGAGAAACTGTAGTATTTATTCACTGACACACTGTAACCTGTAGATGCCTTGCAGTTGTGTGACATCCGACGATATCTGTTGTTGTTGCGGCCATGTTGGGTATCATACAGCTGCTACAAAATGCTAGTGATGGATTTAGCAGCTTACAGTATATAGATGACAAGAAATGTGTTTGCCCATCCAACCATCCATTAACCCAGTTATACATCTGCCCTTCCTCGTCTTCCCCCTTCGTATTCATATATTTTGTCTTTCCTTTATTCTGTTACTTTCCAACCACCTATTTTTTCCCCTCACTCTGTGCATCCATCCATCCATCTATCTATTTATCCATCTATCCTGCTGTCCATGCATAATCACCCACTTTCTTCATGGTATCACTAATCTCCGTTGTGATTCCTCGGTGGACTTGTGAGCCTCTTGCTGCACTGCTGATCCCAGACGGAGAGATTAAAATGATGTACTTGGCAGGGGTCTGGCAAGGTCACAGTTGATGAGCATCACTAGTAGTGGTGCTGTGTTGTTTTGTCCAGAGGTGGGGGACTCGAGTCACATGACTTGACTCGAGTCAGACTCGAGTCGCAAATTTGAGGACTTGAGACTTACTTGACTAACACTGATGACAGACTCGACTTGATCATTGACTTGGCATTTATAACTTGAGACTTGACTTAGACTTGACAAAGATGGCTCAAAAGGCTTGGCTTTTCTTTCTTTCTTTCTTCTTTGAGCATATTGAGACGTTGGTTTTGTTTTTGCCACTGTATGACGCGGTGCGTGCAAGCCTGGCAGATGGCAGACAGGATCAGAGACAGCATGGAGGGAGCTCCGAAAATCATCAAATTTGGATACAAAGATTATTTCATCCCTGGGTGATTTTGGCCGCCGTCTTGGTTAAAGCGTGTGTGTGTTTCAGATATAGCGTCTTCAGTGCGCACAAAGCCATTATGTTAAATGTAGGCGTGCATTATGCGCGCTCACAACCCAACATGACACCGTATCGGCACACATTCGGTGCGACGCACTTGTTTTTTCGTGCACGTCCGCGACAGACCTGCTTCTCCCTCAGGTGGTGTGTCTGTGTCTCTCCTACTGTTTCTCACGGAGCTCTGCCCCGTTTGAAAGGAGAAGGGGGCCATATGTGTGAAGATGTCACCTCCGAGATGTAGAATGTATTTTATAGAAGAGAAACACAGATTTCAGGTCAGAACAGACATGTCCTGTGATTTTTCTCCTTTTATAGAGGGGGAGGGGGGACAATACCTGAGAGAAATATTCTCAGCTGTCAGGATGTGCAGTATGGTGCAGTTCCAGGGTTGATATTAATCTAATCTTATTCTTGTATTCATGGGTTTGAAAAAAAATTCAAAAATTGATCAAATATGCAATTACATCATATTATTGACTAACCACCCTCCTCTGTTTACTGTGTCTACAGATATGAAGAACACATTCATACAAACTTCTTGTGACTTGCTTGAGTAATAGCAATTACTCGACTTGCTTTATTTTCATCACAGTAACTTGGGACTTGCTTGAGACTTGAAGGTTAAGACTTGAGACTTGCTTATGACTTGCACGTATGTGACTTACTCCCACCTCTGGTTCTGTCCCTGCCTGGCCTACAGAGGTGTAGGGCTTCTCTCAGCACACCCCAAGCCTCTGCGTTGTTGCACAGGAATGAGTCCTCCCAGCAGATGCCAGCCATCAGACACCTGTGTTGGCTCGGTGTAGTCCAGCTCCAGTGTTGTGCTCACCATCTAGGCATGCTTCCCTCCTGTCTCACTGCAGACTGTCTTTTGCTGGAGAAAGCGGAGAGGCAGAAGCACTGATAAAAGTACTGTGTGTCCTGAATGCTCAGGGACAGGGTTTAGCTATAATATGTTACTCTACATAGGCCTACACACAAGTGGCTGCAAAGTCTTCGGTACTAAGAAGCGCAAAACCCTAGTTGGAAAGTACAGTGGTCTTCTTATTTTCTACATGTGTAGCCTATCTCCATAGTTAGCATTTAAAGCTTTGTACTGATGGGAACTTGAACCGCAAGCTAATTGAATTACTATACAAATGGTAAGAATAGGAGTGGTTAGGAATAATTTTATAAATTAGATGAGTGTGGGCTTTTGTAAGCCCATTGTTCTGTGACAGCCTGTAACCAATTTGTCACTAGCCAGTGAAGGCTATAGTCTTACATAGCAAAACAGTGGGCTCACTTGACTGATGTCAAGCTTATTTGTCAAATGTTGTTTTATTTATGAGGGTTTTCCATATATGGCCCCTGCCTAACACTACTACGCCTATTCCCCTTATGGCTGCCCTGTGAATAATTCAACATAGTTGAAGTGAATAGAGCCAAAATTGGCCAAATTGTGTACTTGTTTGTGGCTCTGTCCAGTAAATCACGGCAAGCAAAGATTATTTGTGAAGTTGTAGTAAGTATGTAAGTATTGTAGAGTTAGGGACTGAATGTCAAGGATACAACACGTGCACTAAATTTGAAGAAAAGGCACTGGATATAAGGTATTACTTTCCATTTTTTCCACTTGACCTCACATATTCGAGCTTGCACCATCAGCATGAGAGGATCTGTATCACGGTGCTATATTAATGGACTATGAGTTTGCACTATTCATGTAGCCTGTGTTGATATTTGGAGTGCTTTGGGAGCTATGTAACCTTATGCTGGTCCTGTGACATGGTTTCCTTCCTTGCCTTGATCTCTAAAGATGACAGCGACAGTAACTTGACCATGTGGCATAAGAAACTGACACTGTACTCTAAGGGTAATGAGAACGCAGCTATGTTTTTACACACTTTACATGCTGATGTCACTGCCATCTGCTCTTTACTTGTTGCTGTGAATGAGCTAACAGAATCGTGAGTTTTTCTCCCACCCACAGTAAAAAAAATGTTGAATGTTGACCATTACAGTTTAATTTGTAATGGTCACAGGTTATAAAAGGTAAGGTCATCTTAAATGTTACATGGCAGGAGGATATTTGAACTTAATGTTGGATGTAGTTTTGCTTGCTATATCCAGGGAGACGGCCTTCTTCTTTCCTCTGCGGCCTTGCGCATGGTTTTCTGTAAGGAATCAGCACGACTTCATTGTCTTTCTAGCTGCAGTAATGCCATCATTGATATCAAACGTGATTAGGAGAAAAACACAGATGATCCAGTGTTGCTTACATCGCTGATCAGATTCTCCCTGTAAATCTAATGTAATTTACCCACATTTAGTCCATGTATGGCTGCATTCAGTTAAGCCAAATTAAATTTTATTTCTGACATGGCTGCAGTATAGCTATTGACTTGATGTCAAGTAGGAGACAGGGGAGTGAAGTGGGGGAGACTGATGGTAGCGATGGGTGGGATCATTTAGAGGGCCCTTTAGAATAATGCAGATTAGCCCAAGAAGGTTATCTTAAGCTGCCTGTTTTCTCCTGGCTAAGATCCCTCTTTGTGTGCATGGCGTGTTGAGTAGTGTCAGCTGTAGGTCTGTAAACTTGTTGCTGTGTATCCTGGCTGCTACCTCCTTCTGGCTACAGGCCCCCCGAGGGTGAATTTTCATTTGCTTGTTAGCATCTCTGCTGATCAGCAAAAAGGAGGGGTGTGTGTGTGTGTGTGTGTGTGTGTGTGTGTGTGTGTGTGTGTGTGTGTGTGTGTGTGTGTGTGTGTGTGTGTGTGTGTGTGTGTGTGTGTGTGTGTG
>CAEMYA010000004.1:1224557-1274580 GCA_903131615.1 Diplodus sargus
TTCATTCTTCTTTACTCCACTTGGCACAGTCTCTTTCTATTACTTTGTTGCTCATTGGCAACAATTTGACTGTGAATACCCCTTTACAACAGCCTCTTAGAACTATGAACTCAACTTCCCCCTTTCATGACTCAGCCCAAGTGATTTGGATGATGACAGACAAGGGGATAGGATTATGTGTTATCTAACCAATAGGGCTTGTGTGTGCTGTACTGTGTGGCGTGTATATAATATTACTTTTGTTTAAAAATTTATCAATTATCCCAAGCCAACCATTACTTAAATGTCCACTAACAGAAGGCAATTAGCAAAGTAATTCATTTGTAAGTCTAGGCATATTTACAAACATCACAAGTGACTGTTTCACACAAAGGTTCCGCAACATCCCTGTAACGAAGGCTCGCCTTTATGCTGCCTTTTGATTGTTCATGCTCAAGCAAGCAGCGCTGGCATAAAGCTGCTCCAGTGGGTCATTTCATCAGCAGGCCAGCATTGTGGAACCAAAAGTGGCGTGATTGCACACATACTCATAATGTTGAGATATGTGTGTTTTTTTATATTTTAGTATTTCATCTGAAAATGTACCTATTAACTGTTTATAATCATATGGATGCTGTTACAATGTGTTGTTATTGAGAGCCCGACCCTCCAGTCATCGTGGGAAGTGACAAAGATATATTTTTGGTTCCAAGTTACGTCACATAATTTCCATTAGTAAATAGCGGATCCTGTCTGGTTCTCACTCCCAGAGGGGGATGCTGGTACAAGTCATAGCTAGAGCTATGCTTTTGATTGATAACAGAGGCCATATAGTGATCATGCAGTAGTGTGTGTACAATCATCGTAGCTTAACCATGAAGCAGTTGGTGAGTCATTTCAGATTTGAATAGAATTTGAATAGATGGACTCTGCAGGGCAGAGCTGGGGTTTGGTTTGCAGGTTCACTGGGTTACAGAGTTTGTTTATGGTCAACAGTGCAATGTGTTGGGGGACTACAGCTTTTATAGATTGACATGTTACTGGAAAACATGCAGTAGATATGACGCAATGGTTTGTCTTCATTTCAAAAGTGTTTCAATTAGTCAAGCTGAGGAGATGTACAATGACGTATATTAAACACCAACAACTGTTGAAATAATCGGCTACCAGTGTTTAATGAAATGGGTTGGATCCATGATGGTATAACTACTGAAATGTCGCCAATTTCTAAGTTCTGCTTCAAACCCACCCACAGTTGGTTACTATAATGGCTCTAGTGATGCTTTCTCTGGCCACCGGCTTCCTCTCTTACTTCCGAGGTCGTTGGCACCAGATGGAAACAAAGCAGCTTTTTCTTTGTCCATTCTGAAGTCGTCCCTTCAACGGCTGGATGCTAATCTGACCGACCATTAGTAGATTCTGTCATGGTCAGGGAAAGACAGATACAGAGAGAAAAGACTGAGACAGATAGCAAAGGAGGGATGGGGAGGGGTGGCATGGAGGGTGATGACTGAAGCATTTGGCATCCAGCAAACAGAGGAGTATTGTGTGCCAGTGGGCCACTGTGGAACAGACTGCTTCTTTACAGGATGGAGCAGGTATTGGAGCTACAAAAAGTTGTGGGAGGAGATCTGCTAGGGATACACGCTCCAACCATCCACCTGAGAACAAAATACCCCATACCAATGGGCCGCAAATTAAGATTTACAGGCAAAGGATATTACAAATATACTATGTTTAAAAAGTCAGTCCCAAGTTCGTAGCATGTGATCATAGCATTATATGCCCGTTTGGTGCCCAGTACTTTTTATTTTGTTTTATCACTTTTTCCAACATAAACTACAGAAATCTTGGTGCAATTGTCATCATTAAGGTAGGTTAGTACAACAATTGAGTTAATTAATTAATTGAGTACTCTACATTGAGTAAATTTTTTGTGTAATTACCGGACCCTACTGTTGTCCTACCACATGCTTTGAGCTTCTACACCTTAATTCGTCCGATCAGTTGGCAGAGGTTAGTTGAGGTCAAAGGTCAAGACGACCGCAAGGCTTGGGTTTTCAAGCCATTTCGTTGTGTTTGCTTTTTAAATATTGACTCTCAGCTAGCCTGAATTTCTCAACATAATGCACATGTTATTCAGACACAAACACTGCAGTAGCTCATTTTTGCTGAGAAGCAAAACTTCAGCCAGATGGAGGAGCTAATAAACAGTGAGATCTGCTCATGCGGTGTTGAGAAAAAAAATATACAGGGTCTGATTGCTGAGTAACACTGACTGACATGATTTTGATGCTTTATAAGCTTCATCCTCTGTATGTTGTCGTACCTCAGAGGTTTTTGTCAAGCTTGATCTCAACTTGAAAAGCTCAGTGAGAAGTTCTCCCTGAGTCTGTTGGAGCATGGATTCTTTCATGGACAGCAAAATAGAATTGTATCTGCTTTGATTACTTTATACAATAAATAAGGGGTAATGCCCAAGAAGATGTCCGTTGTCAGGAACTAATGAACGATGTGAAGACCGGAACTGTACGTCGTGCAGCGGAAGGACTGGTTGCATATATTTTTATGTGTATTAAATTAAAATTATATATATTGTATTATGATATAATAAATTATGTTTTTTACAGGCAGTAAGTCCGTTTTCCTGGTATGACCTGAGAGTTTAACTAATAGCTGAAAACAATCACTACAATCCCATAAGGCTCTTAAATAATGGAAATGTTGGTCACTACTCCAGTAAATAAGACTGACCATAGCTACGACTTAGCAATGGGAAATGAACTAGTCCACTCAGCTCATTGAATCCTTTGTCTCAGTTGCTAGCCAGATAGCTAATGTTATGCCCACAAGACTCAACATTGTGTATGGTCCACAAACAGTAAATCAAATTTAAGAGCACGTTAAAAAAAAAAAGCTAGCTAACCAGCCATGCCACTGTCTCCAAATCAATTAAACAATTTCATGAACAAATGACGAATGATAAACGCCACTGCAAGTAGCCAAGGAACGATGTCGGGGATGACACTCGTAGTGCATGGGGAAGGACGATGATAAATTGCTGTCTTGATATTTTGTCCCACCTTTAATAAACAGGCAGTTTCAGAGGTGTCCTTATATCAAACGTTAATCCACACCTTTCAGCCAGTCAGAACCGAGTATTTCCCTAGACCATGGTATAATTTAATTCAAATAACATGTCGTCAAGCAGACAGGAAAGATCTCCACCAAAGGAGAAACCAGTGTGAGACAGAGATGCCGAGAGGAGTGTCCCCTCGTGTTGGTCATTGGTAACTTTTAAGCTGTATTTTGGTTTAAAACTTCCTTATGATTTGACTGGGAACTGTTTGTATATTGGTGTTAAGTTCTCCCAATAGGTAAGGTTTTTTGTGAGCTCCCGACAAATGGGAATTGAAAACATAACCTGAGAGTATAAAATCGAAAAATAAGTTTGTTGGCAGAAGAGAGATGGGAAAACTTCAATAGCGCTTCAAGTTAATGAAGTTAATGTTAACATAGACACAATAGTCTCTTTTAGATAGAAAAGGTGGTACATTTGCAGCAAGGTAAAGGCTGCAATGTGCTGCCTTGTCTATCTAAAAGGGAGGTGTAATATTCCTCCTTTTCCAAAAAGCTGCCACTTGGCCGCCACTGGGGTAGGCTTAAACATGTGACATGTTAAATGTGTCGATTTCTCTTCAAAATAAGAGCTTTACATTGCACCCTATTGGAGTTTAGAACTGGGTTCTTAGCAGGGGGCTTTTAATTAGAAAGTAGCGACTGTTAGTAGCTTGCCGCTACAACAACAAGCGGACAATGAAGACAGCTATAGAGACCGAGGAAACGCTAGCATCTCCTGGATCTCAGCAGCTTTCCAGTTTCTCATCTTGATGTCCGCGGGTGAAGTGATGGACTGACTGCTGTGATCAGCTGTTTCCTGGTTTTAAAACTCTCCGACAGTGCACGTCATCGACACCTCCGCCAATCTCACGCAATTGCTGGCACATTGACGGCTCGGATTTACATAACAATCGAGGTGGGAAGTGTACCCTCCGAGGCGTCATATTGGCTGACCAAAACAGACCCCCAATTTACCGCCTTCTGTTTAAATCTGCGGATTTAGCCACAAAAAGGACAGGCTGCCCAGTATAAAAATGGCTAATGTCACCATTTTGTCTTAGTGTGCACTGTGGTGAAGGAGTGTTTGGCACCCATCTTAGTCCTGAAGTTACATTGACTTATAAAGGCACAAAGAAGCCTGTGACCATGTCATATTGCAATCAGTCATATCAACTAACGTTTCATTCATTCAAATGTATTTTTGTGGCATGCATGTGTGTGGAAACTCCTGTGGTCAATAAACACTATTTGATACTACTGAAGGAGCTTCTCTCTCCCAGGTAGACTATTAATAAAGCAGTCCAGTCTTGGTTTATTTGGAGTTCAGTTTATAACTGTGGAAACGTTCATGTCTTTACATAGTTTGCATTCTCCAGCAATTAATTTGGCATTTCTGTAAAGGCATGTGAAAGCTTTTTACTGGTTGTGTAAAGTATCTTCAACTGGCAGGGCAGTTTGATGTGAAACCTAGTGATCCCTCATACCTGAAGCTGCAGTTGATTGCTAAAGTATTTCTCAGCAGGGAATTGAAACAATTTTCGTTTAAGAATCGATTTAAGAAACTTAACATGGATTCAATTTAGTTTTTCTTTTTCTTTCTCAAAAAGGCTAAGAAGTATCCACAGGCATGCTTTAAAGATACAATATAAGACTGTGTATTATAGATAGGAACAGTCTGGATATGATTAAAGATGACTTCATGCTACTTGTAACTCTCTCGTGACACCACAACACTGAACTTCTAAGTTTTCCCAACACAATAGAAGGGGAAGTTGGCAAACATAACAGTTCTCAATAATGTGTGGATGTGTCTAAGCAACTGTGACAGAAATGCTTGCTGCTGTGTGTGTGTGTGTGTGTGTGTGTGTGTGTGTGTGTGTGTGTGTGTGTGTGTGTGTGTGTGTGTGTGTGTGTGTGTGTGTGTGTGTGTGTGTGTGTGTGTGTGTGTGTGTGTGTGCGTGCGTGTGTGTGTGCCTCCTTGCGTATGTGTCTGTGTGAATGTGGCTTGTGCACACCTGGATATATTTGCACAGATTGTGTGGCAAGGGTTAGTTTGTTCTGTGCTGTCAGTCTCATTAGTGTAATCCTTATGTACTCTGTTTTTTTATAAGGCCTTGTTCTATGTCTTCTTCTGGGGTTAATAAAACACATTATCTGCACGTTTGAGGCACTGAGCTGCGATTTTGAGAATGTACAATTGAAATATGACATAATATACACATCCCTGACATTTGTGTGAGGTCAGTTAAGCCAAAAAAGGGCCTGGAAAGTGTTATGGCAGATCAGTGTGGTTTAGACAGCTGCAAATGCAGAAGTGAATGAGTTGCTTCATAATAAGGTCTAACAGTGTTTCCCTGTGGGAACCATTTCACAGAAACAAGGATTATTGCTGGTAGTGCTAGCCATCCCATTCACAAGAGTACTGTATGTGTGCACACATTTATACACAAGTATCAGCTGGTGTGTATCACATTTCATTTCTCAAAAGAATAGTTTTAGCCAGATTTGTGTGTGTTTGTTCAGTTTTCACAGTGAAGTCTTGCAGATAGCTTAATTCTTTTCACACTGGCATTATCTCATTCTCACTGAAGATGGCGGCCAGGTACTCCTCCACAGAGTATCTGGGCTTCCTCAGCCAACGATGAGGTAATTTCCAAGAACATGTTATCGAAAAAATAATTGTGTGTCACAGAGATGGCTACTCCCTATTTTTCAGGATAATGTGGATTTGAAATGTGTTTAAGTGGCTTGAATTTATAGTTTCATATCTGATGCATTTATTGGGTTGCACAAGGTCTCAAAGTCTGCTGCTCTTAACCAAGTTTTGGTTGGACGGATGGTGACAGAAAAATGACTGCTGATATTTTATTAGAATCCAAACCAAACATGTCAAAGGTTCAATTGAATCAACAAGCTGGATATGTGTTACAACACAGTGTAGTTGGGTTATGTCTTACTCTGTTATTCACTTCCACAAAGCTTAAAGGATAAGTCAAGCCATGAATGAAAACTCAGTCATTATCCACTCCATCCTATGCCAATAAAAAGTCATGTGAACGTTCATAGTCCTTCATTCTTCTAAACAACTAAGGTAAAACATAAAATGATTCCATACAGCTTGCCCATTGTTATCCAAGTCTGCAGAAGCCCCAAGATCCCAAATTGATTTGAAAAGACATTATTTACTCTTAACAGTGTAATCCAGTTGAAACAACATGTAGTTGTGCAGACAGGAAAGACAGGCCATCTCCACCAAAGGAGACGCCAGTATGAGAAAGCGATGATGGAGAGGAGTGTCCCTGGTCACTGAGACACAAGCATTGGTCCAGCTCTTGCTCCCATTTAAGATGGGGTGTGTACTAATGCCGTTAAGGCTGATTCTGACCCATAAAAGGGTGTAACTGACATCTTTTTAAATCAGTTTGGTATTTAGGGGTTGGATAGATACTTGGATAGTCATTCTGTGTTCTGTGTTCAGTTGTTTATTTACGTTTTAAAACAAGTCCCCATCCAACTTCAGTTGGTTAGAAGAATGCAAGCCTTGTTTTGATGTGAAGCTCCAGGAATGTTGTGTGGACTATGTACCTTTACCTCACTCTCCATCTGCATGAATGTAGATGATGCCTGAATTTTCATTTTTGGATGAACTTTTCCTATAAACTTCGAACCTTGTCGCAAAACCTAATGAAGCATTTAGAGGGTACAAATGAATTGCTGAAACTGATGAATTTCCTCGTTATGCTTTTACATTAAACCATACTGATGGTTTGCATGGGTTGGAATAAAACATGAAACTCTCTAAAAGATAAACAGACTCAACAAACTGCCTCCTCATGTCTCAAATTTCACTGACAAAGCAGCAGTGAAATGAAAGGCAGCCTTTGGTAGAAAGTGATACCCCTTTGCTCGAGTGGAGGAGGAAGTGTAAGTTGTACACTATTGTGTGTGTGTGTGTGTGTGTGTGTTCGTGTGGAATGTGGAGTAGAGTGGAGATGAGAGCGCTTCAGACTGAGTGATGAAGAAGATGGGGGAGACAGAAAGAATTAATGGAGGTGTGTGTGTGTGTGTGTGTGTGTGTGTGTGTGTGTGTGTGTGTGTGTGTGTGTGTGTGTGTGTGTGTGTGTGTGTGTGTGTGTGTGTGTGTGTGTGTGTGTGGTATTGTCAGGCTGCTGACAGGTGCTGCGTAACCACTTGGAGCGCCTGTTGTAGGCCATAGAGATCATCATCGGCCGGACATGATGTCTTTCACCGTCTGATTGAACACAGAGCTGAAAGGGGCCGTAGGCAATTACCTCGATTACAAGAGCAGAGAATGGGCCATCTGAAAAGTTTAATTCAAGCTGAATCACACACATTAGTGACACATTCATCCACTGTGGTGTAAAGTCCCTTGATGACTCTTTTCAGTGCATTGTTAGACCGCCACTTTAGGACTGATGATATTTAAATGAGGTGACTCACATTTAGGGTTCGGGGCGCCCTCTGTGAAACTCAATCGAGGCTTTGTTCTCCCACCTCCCCCTACTCATGCCTACTGTCTTCTTCCTAGCAACCAAAGCCCCTGCAAAATGATTAGGGGTACCAGGAAACGGGGTTACACTCACCCTTACATTGTCCGCTTACTGTACAGCGGGGTGGAGGAGTATGTTAATTGGTGGAGCTAACTGAGAGATGAAAGAAGAGGCCCTCGGATGCAACGATTCATCAGACAAAGAATCATCTCATCATCATTTCCATACTCGATCGCCCAGTTCTTTTTCCCATATTCGTGCCTCAGGTGCATTCAACACACACACTTTTCTCAGCATCAGGAAGCAGTTGATCTACTTGACTGCACATGAACCTCCGTTGATCCCCCTGTAAATACTGCCGCCAGTCTTTCTCCGTTTACACTGTCTGAGAGTCTAACTGCTAAATGCATGTAGTAACACGCCCTGTTGTTGGTTTTGTTCTCATTCACAGCAACATGTGATTCAGGTCTAGACAAGGGGAAGAAAGGCTCATGATGAAACAAACAAGGGATGCTCCGTTTTAGACTGTGAGATGAATAAAAGCAGTGGTGGTCCAACTACGAGTAATTGGGGTTTACAACTGAAATGCCGGTCTTATAGAGACATGAGACACACCAACCAAAAACAAATACAAGATTTAACACACTGCTGGCTGACTGGCCACACACTCATCATAGAGGGGAGTAGATAAGATAATAAAAGGCTTTTGTGCAGACTCCCTTTAAAAGAATTCATGGTGTTGCTTAAGTTTGAAAACACAAAGACAGAGGTAAGGGAAAAGAGAGCTTGCAATGGGAGCTCACACACTGCATGCTTTACCATGTTTGCTCACCTCATCTGGTCAATTGCTGCCAAAGCATGGAAGCTTGTTGGATTGTCAATTTGGGAATGTTACAGAAACTGTCCCATATGGAGAGGTGCGAGTAGAGGGGTGTTTAACGATCCAACAAGTGTTTTTTTTTAACATATTGAACTATTAAGCAATTCTGAGTTCCATTAATGTATTATGTTTTTGCTATCCCATGCAAATGTTTAAGTCGGTGGACAGCTTGTTAAGTCACGGCAAATGATTGGCAGATGACCTACAGTACGTTAGTCAGTATGGTGGGAGAAGAGGTGGGTGAAGAGTCAAGCCCTGTCAAAGACAGATTTTTGTTAATTCTCTTAAGAAGGTTGTCAGGGTAGTGGTTTAAAAAAAAATAAAAATGAAGGTGCAGTATGGACTCCGATGTAATTGAGTGACAGCAATACAGAAATGGAAGCAAATAACATGATAGGGCTGTGAGTGCAGTCAATTGTTAAATGAATATTTTATTTGCTTGGCCAATTTAACTTATTAGTGATTTGATTTATTACATATTTTCAGATTTAAAAACATGGAGAGGGTAGATGGTGGTGGTGGGGCCATTACTCCTTGTGATCCACTTACAGCCTCCCTGGAGGGGCCAGGCCACTGACCTCTCTTTGTGATTCAGCAGGAGCAGGAGGTATCTGTGCTGGTGGTGGTGAAAGTGAAGGAGCAGGTGGGGTTGTGGAAGAACCAAGGGCACAGTGGCTGACTTCTGGACTCTTGTGTCAGCTGTGTTTCCTCGTCACCACTGCACCAGCCTTGAGCGATCTGGTTGACAGATAATTCAGTTTGAGGATATAGGACTAGAGGAATTAACATGTTGGATAGTTGCACTACATGCAAACCAGTGGAAAGCCAATAACAATACTCCCCGCTCCTAAACAGCCGTTCATATCCCCTGATAATGGAGCAAGCTATGAGTGACACGCGAACAGACAAATTCCATGTGTGCCCCCTAACTGGCTCATTTGAATAGCCTACCAAATCCCTAGGTGCTAACATGCAAACTATCACTTATTTAAAAGATGCGTAGTTTGGTTTTACCAACGCTATGTGACAATCAACAATAGAAGAGCGTGGAGTGCGGGTTTATTATGGATCGCATACTGTTAGATCACAGTAGCTGTGGTAATGTCTGCTTTTCTTGTGGTCTGATGTTGTCTTTAAAAATGATTTAAAATAGTTATTAATGATTATCAATATCGAACAATATGAAACTTCACAATCGAGAGACGATAGACTCGATAGACTTTTCAGCTAAGGTCTATGTTGCATGACGTTCCCTCTGGAATTTGATGTATGCCACATTTTAAAAATGGTGAAACAGCCAAAATAAATAAAAAGATCAGATCAGAACAATGAATCTGAATTGAGCACTTAGGTTTACAGGGTTTATTTATAGCTGTGTGTTCTGTGTTCTGTTTGCTCTGCCGGTCATCGTTATGGTGGTCCATTTCCGGCCTCTGCTCTGTCTCAGCTCATGGTTGCTGGCAGCTCTGGTGCCAGTCTGCTGAATGCTGACCAGCAGCCTGGCTAACAGTTGTCTTGTACCCACAAGAGTAGCTTTAGTGCCGCATCTGTGACCGGCCAATACAAACAATTTTGACGTCCTCCATCTGGTGCTTAAAGACACTGTGCCGCTCGCTCATTACAGACATGTTTGCTTTGTGGTTTTTCTGTAAACACTTTGTGTCTATTGCTGTATATGATGAGCAGGTTAAATGGCACAATTAAGACGAAGACACACATGTTCATTAGCATTGCCGGTGACACTGCAGTCTGCAACATAACATGGCCTCACAATAGTATTACAGAAAAGGAGAAAACCGTGGTTTCTCTAGCACTGAGTATTTTGCCTCACAGAATTTATTTTACTGGTGAAGAAACAAACAGGTGCAGGAGTCAATATACTGTATTAAAACTCACCTAGTTCTATAAGGATTTGCATCATTGTCATCACTGCGATGCTTCTCTGTGTTTTACGGAACTCCTGCTGTGCGAGCTGTTATATAATTGTGTATGATATCTGATTTTTAAGAAAATGAAATGGGCTGACTCGGCTGTGGTGTGCTTGATGTTTTTATGGTGTACCGACACAGCCGATGTACTGTCTGGTTCACTCATTAGGTTTATGTAATATGTAGTTAACATTTTGTTTCACTATAACAAACATTTACCGGCATGGTGCTATAAGGCTTTGAAGTCACTGCTTACTTCTTCACTGAAACTCAGAATTTGTTTACCGGTCATTCCAGCAGTTATCTTGTAAATTGGTATATATGTCAGATTTTCCCTCTTTCTCCAGTGTATGATTGAGTATCTGCCGTGTGATTTTACCTACAATGCAGGGGTGTGTAAATTGCATGTATTAACATTTCTTGCTCAGTGTGGGGCTCAGCTGTCGGTTGCTGCAGCCAATCTGTCTTTCTGTCTCGCAGATCTTGGTCAGGGTCAGGTCATGGCACCTAGAGGACTTGCTTCTTTACTCTCTTGGGGATCATATGTCCACACCAAGCACATAATGGACGAGTGAAGAATGGGGTGGGTAGAGGCTTCATGTGCTGGCTGTGTGAAGGACAAAAGAAAGGTGCATCCTAGCATCTCCAGTCAACAAAGTATAGCGATTGGCGACCAAATAAAACGCACACTCGTGGATTTCTCAATGTTAACGTTAGAACACAACTAAACAAAATATATTGTTGCTTTTAGACGTTTTAATGCAGAAATGTTAATGTTTTTGATTCAATGAATGTTATTGAAGAGTGAGAAGAAAATAGCTAATAAGAATTCTAACAGCTCGCTTTCTCTAAGTTAGCTAGTGTTTTAGCTTATAGGTCTTAAACAGGACAGTAAATCCACACAGGTTAATCAAAATAGGCATTTGTCCCATCAACTCCTGTCTCATAACGGTCTGTAAACTAACTAAGCTCTGTTGAGGTCCTACAACTGGGAAACTTCTCTGAAAGCTCAAATACCGTATTTGCCACTTAGTGCTAAATAGAAACATTAAAGCCTGAAAACCAAGCAAACACCTCATATAGGCCAACACCTGTAAGCCCATGTTGTGGATCTAGTGATGTATGGTCTATCTATGCCAACAATTTTTAACCCTCATCCAATCAATCCTGTGGTCATACAACAGTATTTTGTTATATGACGAAGTGAAGACTCCCCACCTCCACTTACATTAAGATGCCTAAACCGGTTCTTCTACTTCTTTTTGAATTAGTTTTGTGAAGAAGTAGACTGCTTGAAATCACTGTTCCTTTTTCTTTAAGTTGACCATTTGAACTTTATACCCTTTAAGAAATAATGGCTATAATGGTAGCAGACAACTGGATTTTATTTTTCCCGTTTACCTCCTGTAAAATTGGCTGTTTTCATTCTCAGGCATTATATGCCATGTGATAAAGTCTTCGATAGATTTCCTCACCTCAGGTTGAGAATTTTGCTCACAGAGAATAAAGCAACATGTGTGGGAAACGGCTAACCTTGACTTGTAATACAATTTTACTGATCCTTATTAAGACTGCAAACAGTGAAAAAATACGATAAGAGTTCAAAGTTTGTACAGTGTTTCTGCAACGAACAGTGCATCTTTGTCTATCCTGAGAAATGTTTCACACCAAATTGGTAGGAGTGGAATCTCCCTGGGCCAACATTGGTATTCAATAGAACGGTCTGTTTTTCTTTAACTACTCCCTTATTCACAAGCACAGACATCATTTAAACCTGCTCCTTTCATAACCACCTCTTCCGAGGCCATGACTTTCTTTGGGCTGTATGTGGGAGGGTGAGGGAGTGTGATTGAGAACCAGGCATCATTGAGGATGCTCAGTGGTTTGGAATTTTCCTGCCAGAGTGAGTAACAGTGCGGATGGTGAGCTGTCACTCTGGCTGATTTACACCTGTGTTTGTGTCCTGGGCATGAGGGAGGAGACAGAGGGCAGGACTGTCTCCTGGATGTGGTGGCCTGGATGAAGAAGTTGCCCCAGTGGGTGGCATGGTTGTCCCATGGAGAGACAAAAGTCTCTGGAAAATTGCAGGATTTGAGTGCTGGGTGATAAGTGTGGTTTAAAAATGGCAGTTATTCCGTGGCCGAAGTCTATTTCATCCTGTTTTTGAGGTGGGGAACAGTTTTTTTCATTGTTTGTTTGTGAGGGAGCCACTTTCCACTAGAAAACCACAGATGTGGCTACATGATAACATCCTTTCCTCTTCCCTCTGATGCATTTGGCTTATTTTGCATAAATGTTTTTTCTGGCATGCACAAATAAAACAAATATTCAGAGTGGCGTAACGTGAAACACTTATGAAGCTGCCTGACACCAAAACTTCCTTTTCTTTACAGTCTACAATCCATTATCTTACCCTGTTCCTGTCCTGTTTTGAATGGAAATGGTCTCTATCCAGTCTCTGGCACAAATGGTGCCACACCACCAGCTGGGTGGCATCTAGTAATTGTTTGTTTTCTATCATAAGAGGTTTAGCACCAGGATTATCAGGCGCTACAAGTTGTGTTTTCGTGTCACAACAGGAGGGCTCGCTTGTGTCTGTTTTTCCAAGACAAAACATGAAGGTTAGGTCCTTAATCCCTCTCAATCCCAGGTTTTATTCATCACTTGGAGAGACATCCTTCTTACTGGTTATCTGTATCAGCAGATACTGCTTCCAGTGATCGGTGGTTGGCCCCAAAAATCCTGATCGGAGCACCCTTTGTTTAAGATATTTTTTGCACTATAGAAGAGTAGGACTCTCGAGGTTAACAAAACTAAAGGCAGTTTTTCTGTTTGTCTTTTACCAGTTAGAGGGTAGTTTTGTAATATTTGGCTAATGCAGATTAATGTCTACCTGCTCCTCGAGTTAATGAGAAACACACTTTGGCTTTTGACTATCATCCCACAATACGTCTGTTGTGAAAAATGCTGTGGAAAGAAAACTTCAAATCCAGCGCACAGGTTTATCCCTTGTTCTCAGTTTAGTAATGATATTTCGGTCGTCGGATCTTTATGAGGTCAAATTCACAACGACAAACGACACTGGTACCAAAACAATGCTTCCAGCCTAGGAAGCAGAAGAGCAATCAGAGAGTGCCAGCAGCACCTGCCTGACATCATACACATTTAGGTCAATGAGCTCTTCTAAATATAAAACAAATGGCCGTCAGTGTGCAGGGTTTTTGTGTTGTTGTTTTTTTTTTTTTTTTGGTTCATAGTCAAGCACAAATGGTAAAAAACTGATGATTGTCCAGTCTGAGTCTTGTTAAAGCCTGAGCTTTAAGCTTGGGCTTCACTGGTGTAGGCAGGGGTGTGTGTTGAGCAGTAGGTTGTTCTCAGTGCACTGCTCTGCAAGATTGGAAGGCTGCAGACTCGTGACATGTCTACAAGGATCTCTTGAACTAGTTCTTTCAAACCAATATAAAGCATGTACCGACTCTACAAGGGATTAATTACCATTGGAAAAAAAAAACCTTTTTGTGCTGTCGTTGGGAAAGACTGTGCATTGGCACCACTGTTTCTAATTGACCACAAACATATCTTAGGCATTTACGTACTCCAAGTTTTTGTTGTTACTGACCTACATGCAGCCATTTCTGCCGCAAGATAATATCAGAGGATATGATACCTTATTCTACTTGGGGGGGGGGGGGGGGGCTGTCTCAGCTTGGAAGCTTGCCTGACGCGACCAGTGTCGTTACTCAAGCCTACAATTTCAATAAAAATGCTTGCTGATAGTATAGGGGATTATTTTTAGAGCAGAGATGAGTTATTTTTGTTTCAGAGTGGGCCAAACGGCATTAGTGTGGTCAGACACACAGCTTACACGTGGACCGATGGCAGTTAGTGATTTGTGCCCTCCAGTCGTTCTCTGCTTTTGTTTCTTTCCATCTTAACTTTTCTCCCTTCTCTCTCTTTCACTCTCTATCGGCTCTATCAATTATAAATCTGTTAATGGGCTCACTTCCACCGCCCGCTGCAGCTCTGTTAGCTCGTCCTGTAAACACACACAGCACGTGTGTGTGAGTGTGTAGTAGAGGCGCTTAGATCGACTTCAGCCTACTGGCCTCATTGCATCACTGCTTTCTTATCTGTGTTATCTGTCCATCTGTCCATCTGTCCGCCCGTCCAATCCAGCAGCGTATTTCTCTTTCTACAAGTTCATCCCCGCCCCCCCGCCTGAGGCCTCCAGGTAGAGTAATTCACTCAAGTAATAACTGCAGAGGATGTAGCTTACCCAGCAACACTGGCATTTAGAATGAAGGCCAGATTAGTGAGGTTTATAGCTACCTGCTGTTCGCTGTCTGTCTCTGTCGGCCTCTTTTTGCAGGTGCATTGCTATTTATAGTTCAAATCAGTAAACATTCACAGTAAAAATATCTATATATCTATCTATACATATATATATATCCTGTCATGTCCTCCCTATAAATATATACAATTATTGCATTGTTGTAATTCAGGCACAGTGGCCCCTGCAGGGCTTATGTAAAGCAATAACACTCACATCAGTGATTTGCTTTTGATTAAGCAAAGTGTGTTTTGTCCTCTCTTCCCTCCACTATCGACCTCTGGCAGTCTCACAATCCTCTGTCTTTGTAACCTTCCATTCAGTAATTCTGCCTGTTCATGTCTAGGATTAATTGATTTGGTCATTAACAGGTCCATGGTGACCCTGCAGACTCTGTGTGTGTGTGTGTGTGTGTGACGATGGAATGTGTAAGTGGTGACTGATGGTGACCGTGGCCTCCTCTCCCTGTTAATGGGTCAGAAAGAGACAAAGAGCTGTTGTGTCTGCATGGGAACCAGAGAGCAGTGACAGGAGGAGGACAAAGAGGTGGAAGAGGTGCTAAAAAAAGGAAGTAGTTTGGATGCCAGTGCTTGTTTAGAATAAATGATTGTTTATTTTTATTATGCATTCATTATCTTTATGAGTAAGCCAAAGGTAACGCCTGTCAGTTATGGAATTTAAAATGTATCAGTACTTTCATTGCCTTTTCCATGGCCCTTTATCACAGCAGCCATTTTGACTTGTCAGTAGGAAATGCATAGTTGTTAGTAACACTATTTAAGAGGACTTCCATGCAACTGTACCAGGAACAGTGTTATTGTGAGCAAGCGTGTTCAAAATCTAGCTCAATGGAATTCAGCCATTCATAATAGGCTGGGGCAATATCACGATATTTATTGGTGGGCGGAGATAATGAATGGACTGGCATTTCTGTAACGCCTTTTCCAGTCTAGAGAACACTCAAAGCATTTTATAACACACTGGTCCGCTCTACCTCCTTAGCTACAGCCATCCGTAGGGGACTGAGAGGTTGATATGCTAGTGACTTTTTAACCCTTTCCCTTTAATGCAACTCATACAATGCTTAAAACATTATATTAGATGAGAACTTTTAAATTAAGACTTCAGGGCAAAGAATGAATTGCAAACATACTAGAATAGCCTACTGTCTCCTGTCCGTCACTGGTTCACTTCCCTCTAAAGTCTAGAGGGTCAGCCAGGTGAGAAAAATACTATTAGAAATTAAATTCATAACCATAGAAAATAGTTGGACTAGTTCCTCTCAAGTAAATAATCACATAGCTGCTGGATATTTCATATTATGAAATGATGACATATGATGCAAATATGGCGATGTTCAATATCTAATATTGGCCCAAGCCTCATTCATAACATTATTTCTTATTGTTACATGTCATCATGTTTTCCAATTGTTTTAACTGCGACAATCAAACAAGTAATCGCTACTCCAATTCCAGCTCCTTAAATATGAATAATTTCTGGTTTCTTTCCTTCTTTGTGTCGACAAACGAAATATCATGAGGTCGTGGACAAAACACTGGACTTTGGGAAAGCACTGATCAACCATTTCCAACATTTTCAGACATTGCAATCAAGAAAATAACTGACCGATTAGTCAATAAAATGAAAATAGTCGTCAGTTGCGGCTCTAACTAACGATAACTGTGCATGATGCATTTAACCAGTAAGTCTCTCGAGATGCATTATCATCATAAAGCAGTAAACACAGAGTCACATAAGAACACACGCAGTGAGGTTATAACATTTACATACAACACTATAAGATAGGACCTGAGAGGCATTTTAGAGAGATTATTGACTAAATACCACACTGTGTGTCACATGTACCTGTGCAATATGTTATTGTTCAGGAGGCTGATACTGTTTTATTTCTCATTGCAGCCATCAATTAGCTGAACAGCAGGAAGAATCACAAAAGCATCTCTTTGAAAATGGATTTTGAAACATTTGGAATCAGTGGATTGATATGATAGCGGAAACATGTTGTAACAGTTTATATTTCTCAAACTGTGATGTGCTGCAAAACATTCTGCTGTGTGTACGTCACAGCCTGCATGGCCCCCTTCTTGGGTTTAGTGATAATGGGTCCCTCGCTGGCAGTGGATGAGATTACTGGTACCCATATTTACGGGCATCCCGAGGCACATCTGAGGTCATGATAAGGACAGACGAATACACACCGTACAGTTCAGCGCACACACACACACACACACACACACACACACACACACACACACACACACACACACACACACACACACACACACACACACACACACACACACACACACAAGCAGCATGCAGACTCACAGTTCTACTTTCCATGAGTTTTTTTCTGCACAATGGGAAGACCGAAGTTATTTAGAGAGCTGATTACTCCATCTAGTGGTCGTTTGTTGTCACTACACCCTGAAAAGCAATATAGCTGGCTTGAATGATATATAAATTAATTTTGTCAATTCTAATTTCTGTTCACTATTCAGAGTTACACCATGTATGGACATTTCTGGAAAGACATCATAGAGTGTGTTATATGGACTCTACCATCCTGGGTTTGATCAGGTTTTTGGAGTATCCTTGATGTTTCTGCCACATATGAACCAACTTAGGAAACTTTGTGAAGACCATACTGTGGTTTAGAGAAACCTGGATATACTACCGGGACCACTTCGATAAAACCAGGGTAGTGTACCATGTAAACACCTAACCAAACTTTCTAAATAGTGTCATCGTGGACGATGTAGTGAAAACTTAAGGCACCCCTGCAGACAGATGATGTGAAAACCTGGATTCTGTCATGATCATGCTTTTCAGGCTCTGTGTGAACACATCTGAAATGTAATCAACAACAGGACAAGGCTCATAAACAGGAAACTAATTCACATGTAAACATCCTCTTAGGCATACACCAGAGAGAAAGGTCGGTAAAGTCCAAGAGTCGTGGAATATTTGTGAAATGTTGCAGTAAATCATTGAAACATGTATTGTGCAACATGTTTGATCAGTTCACTCAAGTACAGTGTGATCAGAAATGGTTTAAAGCAACACTTCTGGAGCCTTTAGCAGCCCTTTACAACATTTGATTGGTTAATGCTCTCTCTTTTTATTTACTATTGAGCTGGTAGTGTGAGCTTAAAAGAAAAAAAAGGGTGGCGCATTGTGAGCCTTTAAGGCAGGAACAGAAACTCGAGTATCAGGTCTGTTCAGGTGAGCTGATGGACCTGGCGGATGGGTGTCTTCCTGTATGGGAGGATCTAGTTTGTGTGCACTGTACGAGTGTAGTGGGAGTGCCTACTGCTGTGTGTGAAGCTGTGTTTCTGTTGCAGGAAGAAAGTGTCCAGGTGAGTCCCTGCGCTGCGTTTGTGCCTTTCTCCTTGGTTTTTTTTTGCATTATCTGCTTTAGTGTGTGTTAGATCAGGTCATATCGACTTTACACACTCTTAATTGACTTTGACAAAAGGTCTTCTTTATTAGCAATGCATAGATCTTTCAGACAGGAATTTTGTAAGGACAAAATGACTTTGACCCTTGACATCCTATTGGTTGTAGCTTTAACATTTGGTCATGTATCAAGTTAGTGCTGTAACTAAAAACCAGTGTTGTAAAAAGCACCCCAAAGTCGCACTTGAGTAAAAGTAAAAGAGATCAAGTTAAAATTAGGGGTGTGAAGATCTCCATTCTAAGTCGGAAATCGATCGAAATGACGTCACATCTCGACTTTCGAGATCAGCGGTGGAATTGAGGATTTAGCCACGCCCCCGGTGTCACGTTAAGCAGGCGTGCCGAGAGGCGGAAGAAAACAAACAAACTACACACCCACAGCATGTTGTAGTGGAGTTAACGTTACCTCCTCTCACCTGAAGCTGCAGCCAATTAAAAGAAAACATGGCAACTGATAAAGGAGACACGTCAGCTGAACTCGAACCCTCCCTTTTTCTATGAAGTTACCGGTGTGGACATATTTTGAGTTGTCTTATGTCAACAACGTTCGCACACAAGAACACTGCAGTCTGTTAGCCAAGCGATGTGCGTGTAGCATACGTGTCCACAGGCAACACGAGTTGCCAGTTTCCGCAGTGTTCAGCTCGCGTTAAAGCAATAACCAGCACCGTAGAGGTATTTCTAGCATCAGGCATGCGACCTTGTAAGTGCAGGCAAACCCTGGCTTTAAGCATTTAATTAGCAAACCTGAACCGCGCTGCGAAATGCCATGCAGGGCACATCTAACCACAGAGGTGTTGCTGTCCATGTATGATAACGTGAAGGAAAGTTACTGGAGGTCTGAGCAGAGCCGACTTAGTGGCCTTAACCCAGAGCAACATGAATATCACAACACACTGCAGTTAAGTGTGCACTCCCCACATCTGCTGTGAAGAGTGCACCCTGCAGTTACAACTAACAGTCACTAGATGGCAGGTACCCTCTATGACTTCTCTTCTTTTGTTTACAGTTAGTTACCAGTAGACTGGTGAAACAAGTAACTTAATATTAAGATATTCAGTAAAAGTGAAGGTTGGAGATAGTACCTCAGTAAGAGTCTTAAAGTATCTTTTCTGGCAATAACTAGATACATTTAAAAACTAAAGTTAAAGTTATCAAATAAATGTAGAAATGTAGATATGTTATTTTCCCCAAGGTTATGCTTCTCTTGTGCAAAAGCATGCACCAACTTATTGTATAGCTCAATCCAGTATGATGTGACATGACGCCACCAGCTCATCCCACCAGAGCACTTAAACGAATGCCTTTTAATGTCTGATGTTTGAATCACCATACCTTTTCAGTTAATCCTGCTCATTAGCTTGATATAGATTTAAAAAATGTCCTTAAGCACAGTACTCGTCTAAATACACTTAGTTTTATTCCATCAGTGCCTCCAATACCACATACACAAAGTAAATAGTGCCATGGATGAGGTAACTTATTGCAAGTATTAGTCAAGTCTGTAATTTAACTCGTACTTAAGTAAGCATGATACCATGTAATCCACTTAAAATCATAATTGAGTTGTGAGTACAATTTGAATTGATATATAAACTTTTCTTCTGCACTTTTGTACCCAATAAGGCTATCCTGTCCAATCTCAAACAGGCCAATTAAAACGCTGACGTACAGACAGAAAATCACTAAACTGTGCAGCAGGCCCAGGTTTGGAGAGCTGGAGATGACCACTGAGCAGAACAGAGCAGGAGTTGGGAATAATTTGGACTGAACATATGGAGAAACAGAAACCCCTTTGACTGAACTACTGCTATCGATAATGCATTAAACATCAACGGTTAAAAAGTCACTAATGCCCTGAGAAGCATTTGAGAAGAATACTTTCTACTTTTACTTATATATATATATATATATATATATATATATATATATATATATATTTTATACCTGTGGTTCATTTTCAATTTGGTAATATGCCAGTAATGTAACGAGCACTCCTTTCCACCACCGAATAATGCTAGAATTACGATGTTCACACAGCTACCATGGAGGTGTGAGAATCAGAAGGTAGCATGTTTTAACTCATCGACCAGACGTTATCTGTAGCGTTTTGCATTGAATATCTACCACACTAGAGGCTCCTAGTGTGTCACCTTTGATTTTCTTGGAGTCCCCTGACTCATATTCTTCCATATCAGTGAAACATCTTTCCATTCCTCTTGTAAATGAGATGACTCAGTTTTTTTTTTTTTTTTTTTTGTACAATGAAACGCTCCAGGTATTTGTGTGTTGAGACAGCTGAAAGGGGAGAGTGACATCATGACTTTGGAAAGACAGCTTGACCTAAACACAGATTTCTATCTCTCTCGCTCTCTCTCTCTCTCTAGCTGTGTGTGTGTGTGTGCGCTAACAACACACATGTACATACACATAAGCAGATGTATTTTATGTGGAAAGACTGGATGCTTATGAGCAACTCGTGGCAGAGTGCTGGTTCTGAGCTGTCAAAAAAATCCCACCTGAGACCAAGAGAAGAGAGCTCACTTTTCCCATTTCTCTGCTAACTTCTCACATTGAATGAAGCCTTTTTTTTTTTTTTTCTTGATGTGCACTTTTCCTCGTCACGGGGTAATAGTCTTCATTGATATTCCACATTTGCTCCCCTAATCTCTTTCCATATGCTTTTGAGTTGTATTCACATACTTCTTTCTATTGCTCATCGCTATTGCTGCTCTTCCACATTCCAGGGACGTCAGCCTTGCCAGGTACTGCTGAGTCTTAATTTAAGCAGCCCCAATCCCTCGTAAAGCTAACTACTATTAACGAGAAGTCGTATGGCACACGCCTGAAAACACAATCCCGTCCTGCCAGCGTCATACACCTCATGCTTAATAGGAATCGACGTGGTGACATTTTGGCAGTGCTTTGCAGAGGCAGGAGAAAGACATTATTTAACAATGTGTTTTTCCACTGAAGAAACTGAAAAAGGCAAAGGGCGCTGGCATCGGGAGGATTTTTCGATTTTCTTTTTCTTTTTTCTGGAAACTGTGTAATTATTTCAAAATGTCATGTGGATGAACATTCCGTTTGACCGCGCTTTAATACACTGCAATTATGCACAGCCCATTGAAATGTAGTTCCACCATGTGCCTGTGTGTAAATGAGTGTTCGCCTCTACCGCAGTTGGACACATTGCAATTATACTCTTACGATTGTGTCATGTATGGTTGTGTTCATGTGGCTGTAACTCTATCTACTGCTGTCTGTCTGACCTTGCACTTTGTGATTCCTGCAGGCTCATATGATGTAGAGGAGCTGAAATACAAATTGATATTACATCTGTCTTAACAGCTAGCCCATACCAATCACCCAAAGCCGAAGCTCACTAATGGGGCGTGAAGTAAAAGAGCATAGTTTTCCATAAAAGGAACAATTATAGATTTTTTTCCTTTTGAATCCACGTGGTAGTGTATCACTCTCACTCTGTCTGTTCAGACATGTTACACTATTTCTCTCTCCAAACAGTGACACAGAGCAAATATTTGGAAATGCCTTTCATGAACTGGAAGCTTGTGTGCTTTCTGCTACCACTTTACCTTGACCTTTTTAATATGAGCGCACAAGAACATGCAATAACAAGATAATGTGCCCTTCATCATGCAGCTGCTTTTCTACACCAAGTGTATTTAATAACTGCAAGTCTGTAGCCTTGGATGCTGTCACTGTGCAGATTTATGAGGTAGAAGTCAGGGGGCGATTTACATGGTAGTTGGAGGTTGGCGGTAGCAGGATGCGGATATTTTTTGTGCAACTGGACCTGTTTTATGAGAATCTCATAATCTAATAGTTATATGAGTGCACTGTATTCTCTGATCTCCTTGATAACATTAAAATACATTTTGAACTATATTCTTTCAGAAAAGTTCTTTAATGGCTCCCAGATTGACCTTTTGAAAGATTGGGGAAGGCAAAGTAGCTTTTCATCAGGTCAAGATTGGAGAGATTTGTGAAGACAAAAGCAGCAAATTGGACAGAAAACCTGATCTTCATTTTTACAAAAGTCTAAGATAAGTGCAGAACCAAGTGCGCACAATGTTCCAACAGATGTAGCAAACTTGGTAACTTGAGCAGGTGTCAAACTCACTGCCAGATAGATCCTCTATCATCTCACTGAGGACTGGTGTAGATAAACTCATCAAATTGGAGTGGATCGACAGACATTTAAGCTGTTATATAGCTTTGGAGCAAACTGGTCCTTCGAGCTGTAACCAGAGCAGGTGTGACAGGGGTGGCTTTGGATGAGATGTAAGGCATGTGATGGCGAGGATCAGTGTCATTCATGGTGGCCCAGTAAAAACCCTTGCCAGTAGCTGGCCTTCTTGTTACTTGAAGTGGGATAATCCAGGACAGGAAAACCCAACACCCCAATAGCACCCCGGGAGGTTTCAGTGGTGCTAAATGGCAGAGTTGACATGCAACGTCCTGTAGTTGTGCTCCCTTTGCAGGATCAGATGGAGGCAGCATAATTTCAGAACCATTCCAACCCATGAACCTTGTGAATGCTTCAGTGCAGGAAATGTTTTTCTATTAGTTTCCTTTCCTGATGAGGATCTCATTGTCTTTTGGCCAACTGCTTTAGACAGGGATCTTTCCATAGTCCAGTCTATCCTCGTAGGAAGGGAATAAGCAAATGATTAAGTAGTAAAGCTGATATAAAAAGTTCTAAACTCAAAGCATACACTCAATGTGTTGACAGGCCCTTTAGAAATGACAGCTCTTGCCGTGTTTTTCACTGTCAGTCATTCAACTCCTGACTCTTGTTCCTCTTGCTAACTTCATCAATATCCAGCTGAGAATTGGACGGCTCCACCCGTGCTCCCCCTCGACTGGACCGACAGGCTTGTTTTTGAAAAGGGAAGAAGAATAACAGTCCTTTACACCTACTTGTTTCCATCTTTCCACAGACCTATCCATCCACCACCCTGAGCTATTTTCTCTTTAAATAGTGATTGGACCTTTATGTTTCACACAAGACTAAGCAGACACAGACAGCGTCCCCTGACATCCATCTTGGTCCAGGTCTTGGTTAGGGAGAGGCGCCTCAGGCTGTGTCACATCTGGGTTTTCAGGCTGCAATCGTGCATGTTCCCACTAGATGGTGGCAGAACCATTTAAAGATGTCAGCCTTCACAGGGTAATGAACATCTCATTGCAATTAAGCGTATCCAATCTCTTACCCACATGGTAAAGTGTCCCTTCACTCCCCCCAAGACCATCTGATATTGTGTGATCTGAACAGACACGGTAAGAGCATGTGAGGAATGTTTCTTCAAGTCTGCTGTTATGATCCTTTTGGGCCATTTAAAAAGTCCCAGGTGTTCCCGGTTGTGCGACATGCTTCCTGGCGCTCAGAAAGATCCTCAAATGGAAAGATGGATCCTTTCTCTGTTTTGGGAATATGTGGTCATTCCCTTTTGGATGCAACAAAAGGAGAACGACTGATATTACAGTGCGGCATACCTAAAGAGTATTCCTGTCCCTTGTCTTTCCCCTAGTCTGTCATTCCAATCACAAAGTGTTATGGCAAAACCGTGCTCTCTGTGAAACAGTGAACTGATTTAGCATGGGTCAGTTCTCTTGGCATGAGCTCAGTGGCTGTTGGGTTCAGTCCCCTGTTCATACCGGCCTGCTGGAGAGATTTTGTGGTCACAGCTCGAGGCGCCGCTGCCCTGCTCCGCTGGCCCTCTTCACCTATTTTATTGAAGTATGCAAAGGGTTGAACAGCGCTGAACTCCATTTTCATCAGGTTTTTCGTTATGCTCAAGAAAACGGTGGACAAATCTGGTCTACACATTGGTGCTGGCTTGCCATAGTAGCAAGGTTTTGAATTTGTCTCACAGATCTCCTCTTAATGGAAAATCTATCCTTTCTTAAGTGCTATTTGATGATTGCACCATATTTTGTACATCTCAATCCAGAAGAAAAATATTCTTCTGATACGCTGTCAATGGCTTGCTTACCTGCTCACTCAGGCATCTTCTAGACTCCATTGTATAGATGCTTTTTCCACAAGGCTCATTTGGGGTCTGCCGGGCCCTGAGGTGAGTTCACATCACAGTATGTCAGACAGGCGTGGTAGCATTTTGCTATGTGGGTTGACATCTTGGCAGGTTTGAGCCTTGACCCTCTGCATCTGTTTGTACACACATGCAGGGAAACACACCAGGAAATAATCACTCCTGTGCAGCTGTCGGTGCGGGGGCAGAGAGATTCTTTGCAGAGAACATATTCGTTATGCATTTCTGGTCCACTTTTCGGCCTTCTGAGACGGACATAAATCACTGCATTTCAGACTTACAGTACGCGTGGCTGACTCTACCATAACAATTGACGGGTGGTCTTAATGCACTGGAAGGGTGCAGGCGTCGTTGCTGTCCTTGTCTCCGGCCAAGAGTTTCTGAGTCAGCCATTGCACACTGTGACTCAGAGTTCACCCAGATAACCGATAATTACATACTTATGGTCGATAGCGATAAGATAAGATAAGATAATTGACAATTTCACATTTACGTAAGTTCATAACCTGTAGTTTATGCACACCTGAGGGGAAGAAAGGCCAATATGTTTTGAGCAACAGGAGGTGACACCAGGTTCTCTCTGGTGTAAATCGATGAACTTGAAGGTTAACTGATCAACTTAGAAAAAATAAGCACTGCAGGCTTACTTCAGGCCCACCTGAACTGAGCCATGGATGTCGCAGAAACACCGCTATTATCAAATGAATAGTCATGTACAATTTTTATCGAGGGGATGACCATATATTAGACACTTCACTTTTTAGAAAACCTATTGACCGCAGTTCTCTGTTGCATTGTGGGTCTTTTCACCTCCAGTATCTTACAAATATCACTATATAGCACTTTCAAGGATTGAGAAGGATCTGGGACCTGGACTCTGATGTATATGTGCAGTCTCAATATACGACCAAGGTGTTTTTGGACAGTTCAGACAAAAATGCAACCCTTTTGCTCAGCTAAAGTAAGGTCCAGTCAACACCATCACAGCTGTTTGCTGCGGTTGCTGTTAGCTCTCATGCTGCAGGGTTACAAACAAACAGAGTTGCGTTGTCCCCCATTTGGGATAATTGTATTTGGACAGAACCAAAGGATAAATTGAACTGACTACTTCTGACTACTCTGACTCCAACGGAGCACGTCTTCTGTTGCCATAGTTATCTCTTTCTCCACAGCGGGGTGTCAGCATTAGTTATAATCACAGGCTGTCCTCTCAGCGCAAGAACCTACATTATGAGAATTGTTCTGGGCAACCGGTCCATCTATCCCCTCAGTCACAAACAGCTGGCTGACAAGACCTCGCAAACTTTAATGACATAACTATCACTGTGATGACAACATTTCTTATTTTATGATTTGCCTGTGTGGTTCTGAGCTCTGACCACTGTGTTAGGATGATGATGATGATGAAGATTACATATTTGCTTGTGTGATAGATATTCATATCCATGGCTACGGGAAGATATGAGATCCTATAACACACACTCAACACAGTAGCTGACTGACATGGCGACATGACATGCGGCCACTCGGCCATTTGACAAGTAGGCTCTAAAATGTTGTTCTCTTGCAGGGCTCCATGGCGTAAAGCCTGTCCGCACATTCAGCTGGTCCTCGGGGAGAGCTGCCTCTACTCTGACACCTCGCTGCCATTTTCCCAAGCCTGAGGGGAACCAGGAAGCAGCCGGCAGGAGCCATGCCTGCCCTGGCCACCGGAGCCGGCCATGAGCCAGGTACCGACCGTTTGGCCAGCAACACAATCTGAAGCACAAAACCAGTCAAATGTTTGTCTTCTAGCAAACATTACAGAAATATTTTCACATCCATCATCAGTGCACAAACAAAGGGAAAATAATGCAAGTGTTAAGTGTTGCCTTAAATGTAATATATTTTTCTTGAAATGTCAGGAAGGAAGGAAGGAAGGAAGAAAAGGAAATGTAATTTCAGATTGCAAATGAATTACTCTTAACAGGGGTAGACTGGCCAACAATGTGGTTGGTCCATTTTCAGATTGTTTCTGTCCTGCCAAAATAACCATGCCATGCAAATTTACAGTGAAAAAATACAGAACAAAATATGCTCTGTTCTGAGGTGTGTGTGTGTGTGTTTGTGTGTGTGTATGTGTGTGACATCAGAGTGAGGAACGTCAAGCTTGTCAGTGCCGAGAGAGCTGCCAGAAATCGTCACCTCTCCCCTCAGCAACACTATCCTCTTCTTAGTCCGTGTTAATAATCGGCTACATCATCGTACACGTACACGCACACACACGTAGAGCTCAACAAGCGCAAGAGAGCAAAAGGACAAAGGGAGAACAGACATTAAGTCCCACTCTGATGGATAAAGAGTGTGTGCCTTTCTGCGTCCAGACCTTTAAAAGAGTTACCGTAGCCCCCGCCGTACTGGAAATTTGTGCAGACAAAGTAGAAAGCCAGACCGTCAATTACGATTAGAGTCATTTCGGGCAATTACCGG
This sequence comes from Diplodus sargus, assembly GCA_903131615.1. Classification (NCBI taxonomy): domain Eukaryota; kingdom Metazoa; phylum Chordata; class Actinopteri; order Spariformes; family Sparidae; genus Diplodus; species Diplodus sargus. The sequence goes on from CAEMYA010000004.1 coordinate 1,251,335, forward strand.
CAAAGTCTCAGATTTCCAAATAAAACACGTAAAGACTCCTCCGGTCCATCTCCTCTGCTTCTCCCTTGATGGTCCTGTGAAGTTGTGTGTGTGCAGGTGAAACATGATGAACATTATGGATGAACGTTACGTCACTGATCTCCACGTCTAGTGAAATCACAAATACTTCTGGCTGTCCTGGCATTGGTACGAACAGGCATTGTACCAACGTTTGCACAGAACGCTGGTAGTTTTCCTCTTGGTATCATGATGAAGCTGCTGATTTAAGAGATAAAGTTAGAATGATGGAAAATGTGCTGCTGTTCTCAGTTTGATCAGTTAACATGTTTTGTAAGCTCAAGCAACTTTTAGTGGACACAATAATTAAATGTCAATCTTAACGCTTCCATGTGCTCCCCCAAATCAACATTTCAACACTTGAGGTTCATGATGGCCAAACAGTTGATATGTGTGGAACTTTTATTCTGGTTTTATGAGGATAATGATCGATAAACAGGTGAAATGGTAAGACAGGCTGGTGTGAGCAAGGCGTCTTACCAGCTCAACAATGCGGCGGCTTAGCAGGATTTGTCCTAGTGTGGCAGGTTGCTAGTCCACCACTGCCGCTGTTATAAATATCAGGAAAAAGACTGACAATGAAAACTCTTTGGACTGAAGGAAATTTCTTCCAGGTAAATTGAATTTTATTTTCTTCCTTTGCTTTCATTCTGGGATGCGGACAAAGTCAGTTATGCAACAGCGGTGCAATTGACAACAGCACTCATTGCATGTTAAGAAAAATGATGAAGACGTAAAATGAATATACAGTGTTCATTTTTGCCAACATTGACCATTTTAAGTTGTGTCAGCTTGGAAATCAATGGCGGTTTCCACCTTCGAAGGGGTTAGAATGTGGTGTGCTTGATCAGTTCATTGCCTCTGACTTATTTAAATGTATCTTATGGAATATAATCTTATAATGATAAGCAAAGACATAATACACAAGTAAGACTAAAACTAAGAATTATTTGAGCTTGTTAAATGTAGTAAGTAGGGGTGAGGGGTTTTCTCCTCGATCCATTTCCCAGGACAGGGACACAGTCAAATGATTACTGTACATGTTTTATTTCTGTGTGTAGCAGGGCTGGATCGGGAGGGCTCCTGATACTACACACCAGTAAGACCCCCATTTAACGCAATGACCCATGGGATGATTTTTTCCAAATGGTCTCTGTATGTATGTATGTATGTATGTATGTATGTATGTTATTGCAGGCCTCTCTGGTGAGTTTGGTGCTCCACAAAGTCTCTATTGCAGCAATAAGTTCGTCCTTGTTGCGCGGCTTTGCTTCACGTCTCACAAAGTCCTTCGGGGCATGCCAGACGAGTTCAATCCGGTTTAGATCCAGTGACCTACAGTATTAAATGGAAAAGTTAAACATTAGTACCTTGACAGAATAAAAACCAGACGCATCCAGCTGTAATTAAAATCATAAGTCACTTACTCTGGCGGGGTTCGAACCCAGTTAATTCCCTCCTGCTCCATGGAGACACTGGCTGCAGTGTGTTTGTGATTGTTGTCCAAAAGGACAGAAACAAAAGGAAAAATTAGGCATTGTGCATTGTGGAGCCCATGTTCAGAGAAGTCCTGCATTAAAAAGTAAATAAGTAAGCAAGCTGTATTTTGCCAACCAGCACATCAGGAGCAGTTTGGGGTTCAGTATCTTGCCCACGGACACGTTGACATGCAGGCCAGAGGAATCGACCAGTGATCTTCCAATAACAAGTCGCTGGCTCAACCACTGAGCCACAGACGCCTGGGTTTAATGGGGTTTGATAAAAGATAAAAACCCACTTAGCCAAAGGTGTTGGTCCAATTGCTTCCAGAGGCCCATCGTTGCAGACAGCAAGAAGTTTCCTACAAACAGATGTTTAAATCACGTAGGTGAAGTGAACATTGTGGGGATGAGACTGGGTTAAATGCATGGATTTGTGATTTTTTTGGTACTCCTACTACTACTACTACTACTACTACTATTACTACTGTTGGTTGAGTCCTCCACTCAGGCTGTCAACATTCTGTCTCATACACACAAGTCCTAACAGTTTGAATGGAGTTTCTATGTGAATGCCTTCAGCATTCTCAACCAATTATGTTTACCTAAAACTCTAAAGAATCTCAGCCACAAACTCGGGAGTAAAAACCAAGACAAAAAAGGTCAGCCAATTTTAATCCCAAATCCCTGTGGGACCATAATTTTTTAACATTTATCTGTTCTGTCGGCTATTCTTTACACACCAGGAATGCTTGAAAGTTCAAGTAACTAGTCATCAATTTGACAAACTTAGATTTTTTATTCATCGACAAAAACAATCCAATCAAAGCCAAAATAGCTTTTTATGGGACAGTTATTCGGACAGCTCTCCCCCAGCTAACAAACCAGAGGCACAAAGTGAGACATTTTTATTCATGATTACCAATATTGAGTTACTGACAGTGCCGCATCAGTAGATCACCGTGCCTCTTGCCCACAAAAAATAAAATATCTGGCACCGTTTGTTCCAAGTATTTTAATTAATGGCTGAGGAGTTGAACTTGAGATGGGTGACATGTAGTTTCAGTTTAGAGAACGTCCACAAGAGCTACAACAGAACCCTATGCATAGTTCTGTGCTGCTACCTACATGCCAAATAGAGATTTGGCATGTAGGTAGCAACACCTCAGCAGACAAACAATACCTCCTGTATATGTGATGGCTGCCAATAAATACAGAAATTACAGTGTCTTGCCAGTACTTTAGCAGTCCTGCCATCTGCAGACCCCTCAACACCAGCCTCACCACATACAAACACAGAGAGAAGATAAAGTACTGCGCTCAGGCTTTTAACATAACAGGAAAAATATTATCATTAATTCAACTATTCTTTAGTAGCAGCTCTCCTATTTCTTCACCAGATTTTGGCAGTAGACTGTGTGAGTGTGTATGTGTCGATCTTATTAAAGTCCTCATCATTTGAGTGTTTGGAGAGCAAACACATGGGCAAATGAAAGGAGGGCAAATGTAAGATCATACCTTCGCTCTCTTTTTCTACTGCTCTGTCTCAGCCCAAATATACAACAGGGCCTTGTTTGAATTAGATTCTAATAAATGAAACCAAAAAGTGAAAAACAATTAAAATAAAAGTTAAAAACAATAAAATGTTGGAAAGCTGGCCGTAAAGTACAGCCATGGGGAGTGCTGGAGAGGCTGTCTTGGTGATTGGGTTACTGTGGACTCATTTCACTGTGTGTCTATAAGGTTTTTCATAAATGCTTTGGAAGCAGATTAATGACAGGGCTTTAGTTGATGATGCTGGCCCTGATCTTGGTATTTGAAACCTTTTGTCTCAGTCTATCCAATCCCTGCTCTCAGCAAAACCCTGCCCGGTGCTAGAGGAACCTGTTATGGGACATTTTCTTGGCTGTTATTCTTTGGATTTAGTACACAAACACACATTAATTCACATTCTAACGAGGGAGCCAATAAGAGACATAAAATGACCTTATAATTATGCAGACACTTGACAGGACTGATCATGGGGAGCCTGCTCCAAAGAGACTTTCAGGCGATGAATCAAAACTCAGCTCAGATTAACTTGAACACTCTGCAACCCAACCTCCCCTCCAACAGAGCTATGCAGCTGCTCTCTGCAGGTCTGTTCTCTCCTCCAGAAAGCTGCTGGTAAGTCATTTCTCCTTCTGTTCAGCCATGATGGAGTTTTGTTGGGGACAGATAGCTGTTACACCCCCACTCAGTTTGGCTCGGCTCATCTCAAGTTTATTTCAGCTCCCACTCAGGGATCTGCAGACAGACAAACCCAGCCCACTCCTCTGTCTGCTACACACCATTTATCTTCCTGCTGAACTCCAGTCGCTGCAAGGTTAAGTTTTGCGTATTTTTTTTACATTGTGTGGGTGTTTGTGTTTAGCTGCCATTATATTGTTGGCTCCCAAACATCTGTACCTACCCCTAGGAGATGTCTAATCAACCTTGAGGGAGAACTCACCTCCCTGCAAAAAAAATAAATAAAAAATAATGATATGAACAGAGACATGAGAATAGTAATTTATGAATAATTGTGAATCTTCTAAATATTCAACTAATTGTAGTTCACATGACAGTAAAGATGAAGGGTTTATTTCAAAATTTAGAAAACTTAATTGTGAAACATTTCTCTGTATGCAATGATGTGAAGGACTCAGAGTTAGTTCAGTAATAACTTGCCCCATCACTTGATGAAGGTTGTATAATAATGGCAGCTTCATTGTCTGCAGATGTGGAGCGTTCTCAACTGCTTCCGTCTCTGCTCTCCCATCAGAGACTCTCAGACTTACAACATCTGGTTTATGCCATTCAGAGGTCCATGGGCCTCCTGTAGTGAGAGTAGGTGTTTGCTCCTTGTAGCCCCATTTCCTCCCTGCTTCTGTACTTATGTGATGCAGTTTTGTGGTAGTATGCTTCATCTGTTTGGGAGAGGTAGAATGCAGAGATAGTGGAGATAAACATTAATCTCCCTGGATAGTAGAGGACAATGCCCTGCTATCTCTAGTTTGACATGTTAAAGAATTACCTACATTGTTGTCTGTATGAGGGTTGTAAGTTATATATATTCTTTTTAATTCATTAGAGCTCATACCACAGTACAATACATATTACAATACAACCCCCACTTTGTGCATTGAGATTGGGATGATACTTAGAAGTTTATGTCATGTCTCTGGTCCTGTCATTATCGCTGACCTCTCTGAAGCAATGTCAATGGACTGCACATCCCTGCACATTAATCTAGCTATCTTATCTGTGGCAGCCTTTTTATAAACTGCTGCAAGGATCCTGTGAATGACTGCTTTTTAAGAAAATCAGCAAAAAATCCTTGTCTTTGTCTGCAATTCATCCAGCTACAGTATACAAGGTAAAATACTTCCACAGACCACTTATGAGATGCTTCCGTGTTATGATTAGTTGATACGCATGGTGTTGCTCACCAGTGTCCTCCATTTGTATTTATTTGCTTGGTTACCATATGCAAAAGTTGAGAAATGTCATGCCCTATTCTCTATCTAATACTTAATTTTAATATCACCATCTGCTAAGGCAATCCAACTATATGTCGCTAAAGTAAATATAGGTATTTTACCAAGGTTCATACGAACATTATTCAAGGATTTGACCAAAGATTTTGGTCACAGATCATGGAAAAACAGATCCCTAATTTCACGACCCATTCAATAGTTTTAATGTTAAGTGTATCTTATTATTTTAACTCTCAGATATCCATATTGGTGCCAGCTTAATACATCCAGTATCTTCAACCTATATTATTTTTCAATTACAACTGGAAGATTTCCCAAGATGGTCAATATTCGTTTTCTTTATCTAACGTAATAAAAACAGTCCACACACTACATAATGCTTTCACGAACATTTATTGCATCCAAGTTACGTTACATGTGGTCTTGCCCAGCACCTACGGTCTATCTTGTTTGGACGTCCACACTTTAAAAAACTTTTTGTACATATAGAACTGTGGCCATTTCTGCTCTTGTTCCTTTTCCACCTCTGGTCATGGTGTGAAATCAGTTGGTTTTCACTGATGGCTCTGCCCAAAGCTGTTGCTAATTCAAGTGCTTGCTGACAAGCCCTCTGTGTGTCATTAATGTAACTGCATGGTGCCCCTCAAACCGTTCACCAGAGACCAGCCAAAATACTTGCACATACATTCATGCACGCACTTCTAAAGACCCTGGTGCCCTTTTATTAACCTCATTAAGATTAACTGTGATTCCAAGCCGTACCTGCATGTTCTATCTAGGTTTACAGCCCCCGCACAGCATTTAAAGATAAGGGTGGTTCAGCCATGAACAGCTGTGCTGGAGGTGGGCGACACTCACATGAAAGACTACACATGGAAATTTTTCGATGGGACAAGTGTTTTACCAGATACACTAATAAGTTACTGGCTGCATGTGTGCATGTTTGTGCAGAACCAATAGCTGAGCAATTCCATTTTATTCTCCCTCGCTCCCCTGTTGGAGAAGGTGATGGCTGTGAAATGATACTAAATATGAGATACAGATATTACTATAGTGAAGCACTTTGTCACTGCATTGATGCTTGCACATACATATACTCATATTTAGGACAGTTGCATATGAGGAAACTTGAATAATTGAAATAATATGATATAAATATGGCATTATAGTTTTTTTTTTCTCTGTCAAGGTTAACAACAGTAAATTTTTCCATCCTGATGTCAAGAATCCAAAACATCTGGCCTCAGTCGGTCTCAACTCTTGGGAGACATTGGGGAGGGTTGGGGGAGGACTTTGGGGAGGACGGGGGGGATCACTTTCCTCTGGGGGCTTCCAGCCATTTGTCGTGGTCCCTGGCCAATAGCCAGCTCTGTGCCGCAGTGATACAGTACTGAAACAGAAGGATTTGTTGCCACTGGAAGAGCTCCCTGTTTCCAGTTACATCAGAACTAAAATTTCCACATCGTTTTAGCAAAAAAAAAAAAAAACTGTCAGAGGAAGCAGATGTAAAAGTAAGAAATCAAGAGTGCGACTGGAATTGGGAAATGATGACTTTCAATTGTTTGAATAGGAAGAATTCTTTACTTTTTGTTGAGGTGTGATGACATCCACTCTCCTTCTCCCTGCTCTCCTTCGAAAGCACACAGGGTACTATTTGGTTATTGTTGAGCAAGGCATGATCAGTTGCATTAGAAAGAACATGAAAAACAGCTTTACAGACCATGTGTCCAGTTTGATATCAAGGCACTAGGATGTTGAGTAATCGCCTGCAACTTTGAGTCATTGAAAGATTTTGAGTGTGAACTTAAAGCACACATTTTGCTATAAATGTAGGAACAAAATAAAGTCTTTCAGGTGGTGTTGGCATACTTGCCTCCGATATCCCTGAAAGACTTGTTTGAAATAAGTAGCTGGCCAGGGCTTTGGACAGAACATGCAGGCCTGTGCCAGAAAGTCTGCTGCTGCTCCATTGCCACATTAAGCAGAGGTGGCGGGTCATTTGGATCTGGTCGGGTTGTTGTGGCTTCTGTGTTTTGTCTACCGTGTTAGAGCAAATCTAAGCATAGCTGGCTCTGACTGGCCAACAGTGGCCTTTCATTTCATCTGGGAAAAAGTCCTGGATGACCACTGCCAAACTCAGCCTTGCCACAGACTTAGAGTCATCCAAGAAAACATGAGGCTGGCACTCTGCTTTATGCTCCATCCTCCACATCTCATTTTTATCTGGCCTGCGTGATACTATCTCTGTCATCATCTTAGTTTCCTCAGGCATTCCTAACTTTATGTCTTTTCTCCATGTTTAATTCCCCTCACTCTGTCTTTCCTTGTGTTGCACGTCATTTGAGTTTCCGGGAAGTGTGGCTGGATGAAAGTATGAAACTTCTAGGAACTTGAAAAGAAACAAAGTTCTCTATCCAACTTGTTCCCAGCACCCATGATACCCAGTAAAATCCATGGTAACAGGATGCTAATTCTGCAATTGGTAGGGCCCATCTTCATTCATGAAGATCTAAGTTAGCGACTCTGGCAACTGAATACTACTGAAAAAATGATTAATGCTAAGCCCACTAAACTAACACTTCTAAAGCCTTAAATTTGTGGCCGGTGTGTCAGTTATTTTCATACTTTGTTATTCACGCAATGTCTGGCGAGAAACCGAAGTATCACCCATAATTGTTTCCCGAGTAACCTCACTAATAACCTCCCAGGAAACTCGTGGCTAATTCCTGCGGCAGGTGCTTCCACTCAAGCCTCACTTGTCTGCAATGTGATTGTGAAAGCTGTTGTAGCTGAAAACACTGCTGGCTCCTCAGGTTGCTGACAGGTCTGGCAGACTATATGCATTCAATTATGTTGATTAGACTTGTACTTTTGTCCTGAGCTCTGTTTTCAATGTGCTGACAGCCCTTTGAAGTGTAAAGGTGGGACGAAGCGTGGAGCATAGGACATGTGAGGCACGTCATACGTGCTATTCAATGGCATGTAGAAAATATGATGAAATTAAGTTAATCCTTTTTGACCTTTTCTGGCCTACTGGCCTATTCTGGCTCTAAAAATGCAACTTTGATTCTGCAACCATGATTATTTTTGGTCCCCCTGAATGCTGTTCTCAGGCAGCGCCAAATAATCTCTGTAAGTCCTAAATTGACAGACATCCTGAGAGTCTTATATATGATCTATATGATCGAAGTGACGGCCCACTGTACTTCCTGAAGTCCCTTTTCCATGCTGTAGAGGCCTATCTAACATCTTGCACAAGCCACTCTCTCTTCTTTTTCTTCCAGAGACTGTGACACTGTGACAATATCATTGAAAATGTCTCATGATTTTAATGGACACCTGCTGTTCAGCTCATGAGCAAACCTTATACACTGCTAAAAAAAAAATAAGGGAACCCTTTAATCAGACATCAGATCTTGATGAAAAATGTATTGGCTGCATCCAAATCAGAAATCATGCCAGGCGCAAGGGGGCCAGACTCGTACAACCTTTAAGTTATTTATTCTTCAGCTAATCAGTATAGTTTAAAAGTACAAGTCAGCGTTTCCTGTAAGTTCATTTATTAGCAGTTTGTTTACCTTGCTAAACAGTACTTTTCTTTAAAAAAAAATTAGCAGTAGTCAGAGAAGCAACATGGGAGAGAGAGAGGGGGATGTGACATGCAGCAAGGGACCTCCAGCCGGAATTGAACAGGGGTCGGCTGTGTTTATGGCATGCGCTCTAACCACTCAACCACCTGCGCGCTCCGCTAAACAGTACTTTTGATGGCAGTTGGGCGTCCCCCTCAGGAATTGCTCTTGAGAAAATGTCCTGTTTTTGTCCTCCCAATAGTGAAGTTACATGTCCACCGTTGGTCGATCATACCTTGACGCGATCACTATCATCACATCTTTCTGCGAGTGCGTGAGACCAGACCTGATCCAGATCTGCCAGACCTGGATCAGGGCATCAGTGAGATCCCGGACAGTACTTGGCGGCGTCGGATGTGCTGATTCATAATGTCCCATAGGTGCTGCAGTTGTTGAACAAGATGGCCAGTTCATGGCATCAAGGCCGTCATAGCCCAGTTTTGGTGTTTTCTTGCAAATGCCAATGGAGGTGCAGGGTGCTGGGCTGTAAACACAGGTCCCACTAGAGGAAGTCAGGCCCTCATGCCACCCTCTTGGAGTCTATTTCTGACAATTTGGTAAGAAACATGCACACCAGTTCATGTTTCTTGGAGGTAATTTTGTAGGACTCTGGCTGTTCTCCTCCTGCTCATCCTCGCTCAAAGGAGCAGATACCGGTCCTGCTGCTGGGTTGATGCCCTTCTGCGGCCGATCTCCTGTCATCTCCTCCATGCTATTGAGACTGTGCTGGGAGACACAGCAAAGCTTCTTGCAACCGCGTAAGTCGATGTGCCGTCCTGGAGAAGCATAATCACTCGTGAAAAATTGACAAATAGAGAGATTGATATCTGTGAGGTTTTTGACTTGGTGTTGTACTGTGACGATTGAGTGTTCCTATAATTGTTGAGGGCTTTGTATATTACCCCTCTCTACACTCTTCCATGGTCTACCACTGTTATAACCCAAACAGAATACTGCTTGGCTTATTGTAGAATAGAATAGAATAGAATAGAATAGAATAGAACTACTTTAATGATCCCAGACTGGGAAATTATTTTGTCTCAGCAGCAGTGGGTCTGCAAAAACATATACAGTGCAAATATACTATAAACAATAAACAATATATATACAACAAAACAGTACAACAAAACAGTAGTAAGCCATGTTTAAAGATTGCAGCATCTGCTAAGCTAGTACATCTTATGATACTATGTAATCTTATGTCTGGTAGAGGATGCTGTGCCCGTCAAATTGTCACGTAATCCATCGAACCGATGCTCTCTCTGCTGGGAGCGGACCGATGACATATTCTGTCCTGTCCTGTGCTGGCTGTGAATAAGGGGACCTAAACACTTCTCCTTTTGTTTGGCACCCAACTCCGGTTGAATCCATCTTCCCACCCACTGTCTGTCTGTCTAGAATTTCTCCCTTTGGACAAAAATGTGTTTACATTAGTGCTGGAATCATCATCGGGTAATTGTTATTTCTTCCTGTTGCAGAAAGCCATCACTCCGCGGCCTTTTCATGGTGTTCCTTCTCACCGTTGTCTTTATAGTCATCATTCTCCTTCTGTCTGCACACATGTTTTATTCAGATGTTATTTATTTCCGTGTGTGTCTCAGATGTTGTGTTTTCTCACCGATTCTTGCATCAATTGATTTTCCTCTTTGCTCTCTGTCACTATCCTCTTTTACACAGCCTGTTTCAGGAGGGATTATGTTGCCTTTTGTTCTGTCTCACTGTTCTGTATAAAAGGTAAAAGGGCAGAATTGGGGGACATTGTTTTTCCTCCTTAAAGCTGATAGCTGTTAAAGGTGCGACCCACAACTGGGAGAGCTAGCAGCAGTGAGCAGCTAACTCAAATAACAAAAACAGCCACCGAAAATGTTTAAAATTTGGGGAGACAATGACGTTCTGGAACTCCTTACTGTCCAATTAGATGTCAAGAAACAACAGCCATGTAACGGGGACAGTAGATGACAAATACTGCCATGTTATGCAGTTGTTTAAAAAGCACTGCATATGCACATGTCCATGTAAAATGTCACACTAGACACAAACGCTGTTGTGTTACACATCATGCTTCTTTTGCTTTCCTTTCTCTTTCGGAGTCTCATAAAAAAGTCGTAGTTTGCTGGTAAAAGGGTGTGTGTCTTCCTATGCTATGCTAGAGGCAGCTTAGTTTAGGCTACCTTTTTTTATTTTTTATTCTTTATTTATTGATTTATTTTTTTCTGGTATCTCTGTCTGAGATGCCCCGCTAGCATGTTCGTAAGGCCGTGTTTGAAATACTGACCCACCACATTCCCATCTACCCCCTCATCCTCTCAGCAGTCTGGTAAGCCTCATAAACATGTTTTTTTTCCCTATATGTTCCTGAAAGATATATGAGGGAGCTCAATAACTCATTCAGCACCTGGGAGAAAGTGCAGTGGGGAGGAAATTGAGTCGAAACCCGACATTCATTTCCTGTATTCGAACAAGTTAATTTTCACCTGACGGGAAGTTTGTCTTTCTGTATGTAGCTCAGTTACAAGATGGAAGTGGGTTCCATTAGCAGCTGTACAGTCCGACATGTAAGTCATGAACAAACTGATGAATTTGTCTCATGACGCCACATATGGCCCATTGTGGTATGTAGGTAAACATTGCTGAGTGACAAGCTACAATGTCATGGGAAGGGTGATATTCACAACCATGCAAACCGTGTTGTCAGATTAGTCCCTGTTATTTCCTTGCTTTGCACTGCTCTAGATAAAACCCAGAGGTATTTTACCTATTTGACTAGCAATTTGACACACATCATGTTTAATGCATTTTATTGTCTGGGATTTTTTTGTGTTTTACATAAAAGAGTCTGTGAAAAACACTATTATTTTCTTTGACCGCTGTGGCAGTGTGGGCGTGAGAGGGGAAGTGCTGTTTGGCAGTTAAAGTGGTCACTTCCTCCATACGGGAAGCTTCAGAGGCCCTGGCCTCTCCGCATTCTCTGAAGACTGTTGCGGCCATACTGCGCAACATCATGCTGGTCATCAGGACCTCTGGGCTGGTCCAGCACTAGCCACAACAGAACCTAGTGGTCTACTACAAGACTCTGCCAGGTCTGCTAGACACAGCTGCCACACGAGAGGGTCCAGAATAGTCTGGCCAAAACAAATCAAATGAAGCCAGACCAGCCCTGCAAGAAACAAGTCAGTCCACCCTTTAGTGGTGAAGGCTTGGCGGGATCTTGATTCCTTTCTTCCTCGTTCCCCCTCTCTCATTTTGTCTCGTGCTGTCTGTGCTGGACACGGTTTCTGATGTTACATAGATACATGTGTCCATACATCTGGCCCTGTTTTTTTTTCTCTTTCCACTTTTTATAGTGTCCACACGCAGTGATTTTACCACCGCTGCGGTTGTTTTTTGGCTCATTTCCTCTCTCGCTCTCTTTCTTCCTTCATTTCTCCTCTTCGCTTGTCCACCCATACATTCTTATATTTAATTTCAGCTTTGCAGAGTCCTTGTTTAACTCTTGGCACCTATACATCTTTCTGTTGTTGTTTGAAACTGGGTTTTCTCTAGTTCACAGGGTTCAGCCTGACATGATGACCCCAGAAGTCAGGCACAGTGGCAGCTCGCATTTTATAATTTTTTTTCCCATGATGTTATTATTTCTGATCAGCTAATGGAGTTGATGTGTTTACCATAATGTGTTATTGGCTTGGATAGGGAGGAATTTGTGTCAAAAGGAATAAAACAGTTGAATCACTGAAAGTGAAGACAGAAGGGGAGACTTTGCACCTGGGGGAGCTTAATGCTTTGGGACTCTCAATCTCTCCTTCCCTCCCGCATCCCCTTCATCTCCTCCTACCCAGTATCTCAGCACTGCCAATAGTAATGACCTTACCATATCCCCCCCTCAACTCACACCCTTCACCTCATCCCAATGTCTCTTTAAATCTTTTTTCTAATATATTATGTGAGATGTTCTGTCGGAGGTTCCAACTTTTAAAAGACTGAGCATACCAGCTGCCCTCAGGCAGGTTTGTGTCAGCTAAAGCACTAGAACGTTTCTGGCGATGAGGCCCACAGAACCAGGCATCGGATGATCACATACCAGGGACAATATCACAAACCAGGGACATTATGACACACCAAGCTTGAGTGAAACCACTGGGGCCGCTGTAATGACTGGTACACATGTTGTGTGTAAAACCTCTCTTGTGTTCAGTGGTTTTTCTCTCCATTGTCATACTACTTTCTTTAGCACAGAGCTTTTGTAGCAGTGAGGTATGAGGTGCTAACATTAAACAGAGTCCATGTTGGGAGCTGAAGAACAGGACAGGATATCGTCTTGATAAATCCTGTGCGTCTGCTTAAAGATCTCTTAGTTGCAAACCTCAAATCACCTCCAAATGGAAAGCAGAGAGTTGAGAGTGGCATATGACACTCCATCTGTCTGACTGCCCAGCAGCAGCAAGTTAGTTAGCCATGGCTCTCTCAGCAAATAGTCTGAGCAGCCAACACACACTTGCTCTAACCCAGTTGGAGAGCCGGCCAGTTCAGTCAGTCATTTATCCAGCCAACGACGTCAACCATTGTTTTTAATCAATCATTTTCAGCTACAAGTTACACTGTGGTTGTTTTTTTCCCCCTCTCTTTCACTCTGCTGTGATGAAAGACGCTCTCAGGGAGGTAGCCAAGCCACTAAAGTTTGTTTGGAAGTTTCGATGGCTCCGCTGTAAATGTATTTAGAGTTTCTTCACATGATCACTTGTTACTTCAAACATTTTCTAGCACCGTGTGGTTTTGTTGAATGTAGGTTTTTTTTTGTTTTTTTTTCCTGCTGCATTTGTAAAGGGAGGTCTTTGATTCATGTAACCTGGCTACAGTGCACTCTTTCTGGGCCTGACCTTTCAATGTTATCCCCTTGGTTAGTGCTTTACAGCCATGTTGAAGACCAGAGCATCTGCCACCACTATCTGTTAGTTGTGTTCTAGGACTTTGTTTGGAAGGAACCATCCTCAGTCATTTGTTTTGTGCTCTCTCCCTCTGAGTGCTTCATCTTCCCTCTGCTTTATCTTGAACTATCAGTCTCCCTAGTCTGGTTCCCTGTCAGCTGAATAAAGTTGGGTCAGCAAAACCTCAAAAGGCCTTACAGATTTCAGCATGTGTGATTCTGAAGGGAATCCGATTCATCTATGGGACTGCTGATCCATGCACCGTGTTTCTCTCACCGTCACCAACACATTTTGCTCATGCTATGGTGAAGGCCTGTATACAGGCCACAAAGGCCTGGATAAATGCAAAATTCCACTGTCATTCTTGGCTCATGAGATCAGTTGGTATACAGCCAGACCTGTTTGATTCACTTACCTCAAACCCAGTTATTTTAAGTGCAAAAGGTTACTTCAGAACAGTACATTTCCGTCTTAGGCTTTCAATATGAAAATAATCATAGCCAGCAAAACAGCCACATAGAAATTATCCTGAGTACTTCTTCCAAAACTTCTGTTTAGCAAACACACGTGCATTTTACTCCAGACTTTGATTGTTTGCAGGCAAGAAAGATGTGTGGATGGAACTCCTCCTGAGGCATGTGTGCCATCTCTTTGCTTGCGAAGAAGAAGGTTAACGTTGAACTTTTCAACTAATCAAAAGTGGAATTTCTAGCTGCTTGGCATGAAGTTTTTTGGACTTCTTTCTGATTGGGGACAGCATTGTTCTGCAAACAACAGGAAAGGCTGGGGCAACAACGGGAAGCAGAGGCTAGGGGGAAATGCTTTATTGCCTCTATGTTTCCTTTTCCTTCCAGCGACAAGCAGAAGAGTATTGTATTTTTTACGGATTTGTTGGTACTTTTGGGTCTGTTTGTATTTTTGTATGGACCTGAGGAAGAGACAGAGAAACAGAGAGAGAGAGAGAGAGAGAGAGAGAGAGAGACACACACTGTGTGTGTGTGTGTGTGTGTGTGTGTGTGTGTGTGTGTGTGTGTGTGTGTGTGTGTGTGTGTGGCTTAAAATCTGTAATAGCTTTTGTATAGGCATTTGTGTATCTATTTACAAATGCATGTGTTGTCTCAGTGTATATGTATTCCTGCACTCCTACAGCACTTCTGTTATTGTATGTGTTATGAAACCTTAGACATATGCATGTTTTTGTGTGTCAGTTTACATGCATGCATGCACTCATACTTCCCACTGCCATACCAACCGTCTGTTTCCTCTTCCTTGTTGCAGGTCTGTATGAGCTGCTGGCAGCTCTGCCGTCGCAGCTGCAGCCCCATGTCAGCTGCCCAGAGGACAACACTTTCCTCCAGGACATGTTTGGAGAGAGAAGCCTCCACTCGCTGATCAAGGTAAATGCAAAAAACCCTTAACTCTTTTCTCACCAATTTCTTTGGAGTCTTGTATTAAAGTTTTGCCCAATTGTTTTGTTATTTACGGTAGTTTCTATCTATCATAGTTGGACCAGACAATATTTAATTTAACATTAGATCTAAAATCTCCCTAAAATCTCCATCTGAATTTACGTTAACCACCATTATTGTTACATCCTTCATGAATCCTCATGGGACAGGACAGAATATGAACCCTCCCTCCTGTGGCTTTGGCAAGGGGTTTTGCATGTTCATGGTGTTGCATGTGTATTGATTATATTTGTCCTATTAAACATGGCTGGGGCATCTCCTAATGTAACTTTCTTAACATTGCTGTCCACCATTATCCCACTGTCAACTTCCTCTTCTTCTGCCCATTCACTTCCGTTGAAGTTTCCCTCATTCTTGTGGTAAGCGGCACCACAAGGAGTCATAAAGTAGCGACGCTGGGAAGTAAACTTGGCAGGGAAATCAGTTTACAGCACCGTATCGTTACGTGCATCCCACGAGGAAGGACCACAATATATTGACACATCCATTTTTGCCTCACCCCTACATACTAGCTAGCACTACTGTTGGACACAATATCATTTTGATACGATACAATTAGGAAGCCAAATGAAACATGCAGGTTGTAATCCAGAGCTAGGAAGGTGTTGAATGCTAATGTCAGGAAACTGGAATCATGGAAACTGCTGATATGAGTGAGTTATGTCAACAACATTTGTGTTGTTGGCAAGAACACCACAGTTTGTAAGCCATGCTATGCGCATTTTACATAATGCATCCAAAGTCGACACAAGAAATATGGCAAAACATCTCCACAGGCAGCATAGGGAAGTAGAATTAACTGAGAAAAGTACACCAGGCAACACAGGCAACTTTGTCATCCTCAGAGCTAAACTTCCACAAAATTCAACTTGCATTAAAGCAATAACTAGCACCATGGGGCATTTGTAGCATCAGGCATGCAACCTTATTCATTGGTGGAAAACCCTGGATTTAAGCATTCATTTAGAGAACTTGAACCATGCTACGAAATGCCAATCAGGTCGCATCTTACCCTTTTAGGTTCACCTATATGCCTGGCTAAATACCACAGAAACATAATGCCACCTTCATCAGCATCATTCCCTCTCCCCAACTCTATGCTGTGTTTTCTTTTGGGCCGGCAAGAATGAGAACCCGTCCATCATTATCCATGTTCAAAATGCCTTATTCTTTGGCCATTCAAAACAATCTGGGCATCAAAGGACAGCCTCCTGGTTTCCTCAAGTCCCGACATCATGTATTTTTTTTACATCTGAAAAACGTTTTTAGTTTCTGGGATATAGCATGACTCTTTTTACGCTCACATTGGCATAACAACCCTGTATCCTAAACAAGCAAACTTGGACAGAAGAGATTTCTTTAAGGGGAGGGGATACAAATTATGTTGATTTTTCTCACTCAATCGTCTCTGTGAAATAATGATTCTGGCTGGAGAGAAAGAGAGACCACCAAAGGGGGAAATATGTCATGCCAGCAATAGAGACAATGTACAAAGGATACATCTGATGTTGCTTTAACAATTAGACAAGTTTTCTTAATAAATTGAAAAAGAACTCTCAGTTACATCAATGAACCAGAGAAAGAGCTTATGCAGTTGTTATTTTGTATTTACTTGTTAAAAAGTGACTGGCCAAAAATCTGATATACAGTACATAAAAAACCCATGTGACAAATACCCTCCTGTTCCATTTCCAATAGAAAGAGAATCCAAAGTGAAGATGAGTTGAGGAAAGGCAGACAGAGTGTGTTACATTCATTACCTCTGTCTGTCTTCTAACATATAAAGATATCAAGTGTGCTCATCCTCTCCCCAAGTTCTGCAGCCAGTTCATTTAACTGGCAATAACCAGACCACAGGTCCATTCATGCTGGCAGAGAGTAAGTTAGAAGATCTGGTCGGACTGTTGGAATGGCAATAAACTTAGTAATGTATGAATTAGACTGGACGGAGGAGGGCTGAATAAAGCAGCGTTGAGCAATGGCGCGAATGTGTTTTTATGTGAATTGGAAAGGTCGAATTTTAAGACGGACAATAAAGTGCCTATGATAAGGGGTGGGAACACCACCCTGATCTCCTTGTTAAGACAGCAGGAAATGCTCATGTTGTAGGTCGACCTGCAGTGGTGAAGACAGTGTTTGAAGCAAAGCTTCCTTTCTCATCCCCGAGGGCTGCCAGTATGACAAGTTCATTGCTGGGTTTAATTGCAAGGACCTTGAAAAATAAAGATTTTCGGCAAATGCTAAAAAATACTGGAACCAAGGTATGAAATTACAAACAGAAAATATTTCACTGAAAAAATCCATTCCAGCCGTTTCCGGCTCTCAGTCTGCAGGGAGAATTGTGCTCACCTGCTACGAATGGACTTAACGGGCCTCGGAGTCCTTTCTTTTTCAATTTCAGTGTGTCCACTGTTCAGTGTGTCCAGTTCAAGTGCAAGAGTGCACTTAAATTGTTATGGCAGCTACATCAGTGTGTTTGGTAACACAGTGTGCAACTGTGCACATTTGCCAACACCATTCAACTAAATTGGAAAGGACATTTTGAATTAAATAGTTTTGACTCAATTTGACTGCTTAATTGCCAATATACTATAATCAGGTGTGATGTATTGGACTAGCCAGATCATACACAGCAGCTTGTATTGGAGCTCTGTTTTTCCATTTTCAGTGAACTATGGGGAATATCCCAATATATCGCAATATGCATGGTATCATAATGCATATTGCGATTGTTGCCTAATAGAAGCAAGTTGGTTATCAAGTCTGTTGTTTTACCTTTTACATATGGTTTTGTAATTGTTAATCAATCAGTAAGCAGTGAAATGAAAACAATTTGTGAGATTGCTTAAATTTATATGACTCAAATCCAGCAGTACATTTGAGCCTCCCACATTTAGTGTGATGTCAGAGGAAAATGGCTGCTGTGTTAATATGGTTTTTGAGGGTCATAGTTTGCATAGTCTTTGGTCATCACTCTTCAGCCTTTCCTTCTTTTTTGTGTGTAACAGTTTCCAAAGGGAAGTTAAACAAAAACATGTATCTTTAGACTAAATGTGTGTATGCATGAAAGATGATGAATAGTAAAGTCATCTTTGTTCATGAGCCAGAAAGAAAGTGAGTGGCTCAGATTTTGGGGACCATGTCAGTGCAAATCAGTGAATATGAGTTAAGGTCTAAGCTTATTGGACCAAATTCACAATTGCTACTGTGTCAGAATAAATACCCTCCATACAGCCACAAAATGTACGAATACGTCAGTACAACATCAAACAACCTCATTATTTCTTCACCAAAATTAGCCTGTTGTACCTTTTTTCTTATTCTTTCTTCTTTCAATGGAGAGAAAGTGAGCTGCTCTTAGCGTCTCTTATTATTAATGCAGAGGCATAAGTGGAGACTGCCCTGCTCCAGACAAGCAGAAACTATGTGTTTCCTTTGCTTTGTACTTGGTACTTAGACATGAGCCAAATGGACGGACAAGCAGACTCTAAAACATACAGAGGTACAGAACAAGCATATCACCTTACAGCGGAGACCAGCACTCAGATGCAACATCCAGGTGAACATGGCTAATGTCAGTGGCACACCATTAATACATTTCTATTGTCCCCTTGCTCAAAAGCCCCTCCACCAACTCTCTGCAGATTCTACCTTTTATTCCACAAAGTTGTGCATGGGATACTTTGGGAGGGGCTAAACAGTAGAGAGAAAACACACACATCATGTTAATCTGACAGGCTCGACAACCCAAGTCACTCATATGGAAACGCTCAAGCTTCACCTGGGTAATTATGGAGCATCAGTTACTGGTCAATCTGTCGGGAGGGAGAGAGAAGGACCAGAGGAAGAAGTGTCAAAGATTGGAAAGACAGACAAGAAAGAAAAAGAGAAGATTCAGACCTACACGAAGACCAGCGTAAGGCTCTTTCTGTCTCTCCTCACCTGCTCCCATCAGTTGGTTGGAAAAGCTTTCACATCCCTCCTAATCCTATTATGTCAGAGATGAAACAAATATTTTTCTAATATCATCTTTCAGCAGGGACTGAGGCTCACAAGTTTGTCTCATTTTGCAGACTTTTCATCCGTGCAGTATCGGAGCTGACATGAAATTTGAGTGCTGGCATATATAGCTCGCATAGCTAAAATGATGCAGACAGTTCTCCTCTTTTCAATTAAAGGGGGTTATTCAAGTCTGCTTTTTTTAGATTCCACCGCGCTCACTGTTCTGCTGCCAAGTTCCAGCACCACACAAAGCTACAGGCAATATGATACTATATTCAATTTCCACCTGCCTCAGGTGGGGCTCTCCTTTAAGACCAAGTTTCTGTCAGCAGGCCTTTAGCCAGGTCCTGAGATCCCTCATTTTGTGGTCAGTCAGTTTTCCCTTAAACTCTGCTCCTGTTAGTTGCTAATAGGCTTGGCGCTTGCATCGTTGTTGCACAGCATTACTGATGTGGGCTTGCCAGTATGTTCCTCAGGGCTACAGGCCTTTAATGACATGTAAAGGTACTGCAGCTGACACTTGTGGGAAGTTTAAGGTATTTTTGATGAATGAGCTAATTTTCAGACAAACTGGACTATATTCCTTGAGTACCAGACTTGGTATCCCATGAAAAACCAGATTGAGCTTGAGGTAGCCCTCCCAGTTTTATGACACACTCTGTAATTTCCATCAACTCTACTTCTTGACAGCAACCCCTTTGGCACCCATCTTATCCTTTACACAGCTTTCTCACAGTCCCTATTACTTAGGAAGATTTATTCATTATTTTAGGCTAATAAGAACCCTCGAGTAGAGTGAAAAAAAGAGACGACCTTCATATTGATTTCTTCTTCCTGAGCAACTAAATGTCACCTCAGTCCAAATCCTTGTATTGAAAAAGCTAGGGGCTTAAGTAGGGTCATGATTGTATATTCATGAACTTTGACACTGGTCACAGTTCTTTAAATGAATCTACTTCATTGCAATGTTTTACTCTGTGCTTAGGCTACCTTCTTTCATAGGAATTTAATGATTGCATACTGCAAAAACTCTTAGGATCATGGACAGAAGAAGGCTGAAGCCAAAGGCAAGGTTGTGATAGGGACAGAAGAGAGGGGGAGAGAAGCGCTTTAGAACAGCAGACAGGCTGCAGCATGGCCTGTTACTAAATAACCTTAAATCTCATTGACTTGAACCATGTCTAAAGCACTGGGGGGGAGGACAGTGAAAACGAAGACAGGCCTACAGATCCACCAGTCCCCATTCTATCAATCAAATGTCTGTATTGCTAATCAAGGAAAATATCTGGAGTGATCACACAACTATTATTCCAGGTCACTTTGGTTGACCCTGATTTGTATTCCCTAGAAAAAAAGGACTCAAAGTGAAACCAGAAGGCCTCCACAATTTGAAGCCAATCTTTAGAGTGTAGGAACAACACACAAAATATGGAAAATGAGGTTAATGGGGCCATATTGTGTGTTCTCCCTTGTCAGATGAGAACTGCCTGAAGACATCATTGACTAACCTAGAGCCATTAAAGATACACAATTCTTACTTTTATTGACTGCCTCAAAAATACGCCAGTCATCAGATGCAGTTAATTTCCTTGCTTTATGGTTTCATATGAATAAGTTGCTTGATTAGTAAATGCCACTACCCTTTATTTTCACTGGTGAGTTTATGAACTGTGCCGTTTAAGGTAGAAACTGAAAGAAAAATGCTAAACTTGCAGAGATTTTGAACTGTGTCTCAAGTAGGGGTGGGCAAAAATATCGATACGGCAATATATCGCGATACTTTGCCGCCCAATACAATATCGATTTCTCAACTCCAAATATTGATATATCGCCGAAGAGCTACTCTGCTGTGTGGCGGTGTATTTCTGTAGTAGAGAGAGTGGCTGAGGTCTTTGCAAAATGGATGGCAAGTTAACAACGCCTCCGCAATTTAAAGTTGACGTTTGGAAGCACTTTGGCTTCAAAGTTAAGAGAGATAGCAAGAACAACAAGCTGGACAAAGAGAATGTTACTGCCCGGAAATATCATGGGAATTAATAAAATGGAGAGGCTGTTTTGAATGAAATAGTTTTGACTCAATTTGCCCTCTGATCAATATCATCTGATGTACATATACAGGTACTTGTGTTTTCATCTTTATTTATATCGCAATATCGTGATACGTATCGTATCGTGAGGTTCTTGCCAATACCCACCCCTGGTCTCAAGACACTAATTATATGTAAACAAGTGTGACTATGTCCCACAATGTCTATGGAGGTGTGTCAGGGACCACACTGCTGTGTCCTCTGTCTTAATGATGTGGCCGTAGTGATTGTTGACCTCTTTCCTCTTGCTTGCTCTCTCAGTGGATCTACTGCTAGCTGTCATTTTCTGGAACCCGACCACTCTATATAGGGCATTTGTCGAGGAAGGGTGCTGGATTTGTGTGTGAAATCCTTGCTCAACAATGTGTGAATATACGAAACCAAGCATCTGCATATTTTCATCAAAACTCTCAATTCACTGTATTCCGGTCCAGGACAAGAGCATTTCTAATTTGATGGGAAGATTAAGATCACGGTTTTTGTTGAACGAGAGGATGACAAGAGGATCATTAGGTCACCATGATGGAGAAATAGGTATTGACAGTCAGGCATTGATAGGACTCCAGTCTGTTAGCTGCCCAGAGGCTCTCTGATGACTGTCGGTGAAATCGGCTCAACATTTTTTTACTATGACAAAATATTGTTGTTTTTGTTTTAATTTTAAAGTCATGTTGACTGGATACTGTCATATATAATATCTGGTCCTTAATGACACCAAGTTGAATGTAATTTTGGTCGTCGTAAAGTCAGCAGGCTTGGGCCATTGCACCCTCAACAGACAAATGGAAACCCGCTCTGTCATCTACTGGATTGTTCCATGAACCACAGCACAATATCCAATGAATGATGCCATCATGCCAGGCCTAAGCAAACACTTTGAAAACCGACCCACTGTGACAGAAGAAAAGGCAGATCTCATCGTTTCTCCCTCTGCTCCTTGAGTATACATATCATTTTTCAGTTGTTGCAGTTGCAAACCTGTATGGCTGTGATTCCCCCTTCTCAATTCCCTAACTTGGTCTGGTCTACCGGGCCCTGGAGCTTTGACAAGGTGTTCCGAATCAGACTAAGAGATCAGACCCGGATGGATTAATTGAGACCTGATACTTGATCTACTCTGGTGGGTAGAAATAGAAGCAGCAGTTGTAGAAAGATCATCAACCCGAACCAGTCCGACATAAAGGTTTTTTTGGGGGGATGAGGACATTAACCAGAGGCCTTGAACCTTCTTGCACGACTCAGAAACACTATCCAGCCCTGTGATCTCTATACCTTTCTTTCTCCTTCCATCAGCACACTTCTCCATCCATCAAGCTTTCACTCTCCTGCAGTTCTCTTCCTCTTTCTGTGCCAGACTTGGCCTGCTCCAGTGTGTCTGGAGTAGTTTTTGTGAGGCATGCCTTCTCCCTCAGCTATACCTCCACGTTGAAAATCAAAGCTTGAGATGTTGTTCTAACAGTTTCTTACGCTTTGATCATGAAGATGACACAATCACAGTTTGTATTGCTCAATCTTGCATTGCTGCAAGGTCTCTACGGTCTCTGTCACCTTGATCGTGACCTGTAGCAGTGGTTGGAGCTGTTGTCTGAATAAGAAGAAGATTGATGTAATGTTTTTGTTTCAGTCTGTCGTTGTTGGAATTTGTCATTTTAAATTCTTACCCATATTAGGGTTTTTCTTCGTATGTTTTTACTCCACGTGTTTGATGTGTGTACTTTAAGCCCATCGGGTATTTCTGGAGGCAAACACAGCTTAGTCTGAGGCCTCCGTGGAGACGCGACACACACTGCTCCTTTGTAGCATGCTTTAAAAAAAAAAAACCTTCAGTGAAGGTACACATTCATTCATCTTTTCTCAGCCTCTACTTTAGGGAGCTTTCCTCCTTGAGTTTTCAGCATTCTGGTCCCGACTCCTCTGCTTTCTCCTCAGAAGTAGCACTACATTTCTCATCAGAGAAGCTTCAGAATCCCAGTCTTTGATTCGGCTGTGTGTACAGCAGTCGCTCTTTGGTTTGAGCTAAGCCCTCCTTGGCTGCAGCACACTGTCTCTCACTGTTTTTTTGTGTTTTTTTTTTTTTTTTTTTT
>CAEMYA010000004.1:1284147-1320048 GCA_903131615.1 Diplodus sargus
TAGTAATGTATATTAGATAGCTGTAGATCTTCAAGTGATATAATTTTTTTTTTTAAACTTAAGTCAGTAGTTAAAAAAGTTTCCACTTGGTTGACAGCACCAGATGTATGATCAAAGATTTTTGGTAGCATAGGTTGTAAATTTGAACACAGAGTCACATTAGAGTGGTACTGAAATGAAATATGAATTAAACTTTTTGATATGCTTTAGGCAGTCCTGTCAGTTGGATCCCTGGACCTGCAGTACTGATCTTGATGCAGAAAAGCCCTGAACCCCCATCTGTTGTATCTATACTGTCCTGGTTGGACTCCTTTTTCTTCTTCTTTTCAGTAACTCAAATCTCAGAAAACAAAATTCCTGAAAACGTTCTGCCAAGCGCAATTATTGCCATCCATCCCAGTGAATGAAATCTCTTCAAAACTGTGTTTGCTTAGCAGTAGTCAAACCTTTCCACCGCTGCTCATATCCCAAAATAAATGTGAGAATGTAAACATAAATAAACCATGATATTGCCTGATCATGTACGCTACATCTGTGTAATGTTGCGGAGGTGCCATCAGTGGCAAAAATCCATTGCTCAAACCCTATTGTATTCATATTTACAGCAAGTATAGATAAAGTTAAAAAAAAAACTGAAACGTTCCTTAATTTATAATCCGCAAATCTAATAAAGTTTATGAGAATCATTACAAAAGGTCAAATTTTACATTTCCCTTTTGGTATGTTGAATAGCCTCCCATGATATATCATACTGAAACAGCATTTTGTCTGTGTCTTCTTCTTTTTAGATGTCTGAGGAGCTGGAAGGGAAATCTGCCAATGGAGAAATCAAAGAGCTTCTACAAATACTGGCCAAACCCCACGTGAAGGTGAGTTTGGCCATTGTTCTTTATTTCAGTCTTTATTCATCTTATATACAGAAAAACTTAAGGAACTACAAAGTCATATCCTCCTCACGGAGGACCACTGTATTATCTTAAAAAAAACATCAAATGTCAGGAAGTTCTGCCTCTAACAAAGTGTGTGTGTATTCTTACTGATTACATCACACAACACTGGCAGTATAGTAATCATTGAGCTGTAGACAAAATAATGTGGCAATAAGATCCAGTGCTCCCTCTTGTCTTCTTGGCTGCAGTCGCTGGCCTTGTTATCCAGACACAGACAGCTACAAAGTGAATTTACACATTTTTATTTTCAAATGCATAACTCTGGCCATCCATCAGGCCCCGCAGGTGTCTCAGACAGACCGAGCTGCCTTCGCGATGGCGGGATGGAAGAAAAGCTGGACGGGCTTCTTTTTTTAAAGCACTGTCGTCAAGCTTATCTGGCCTCTGCCAGAAACAACAGCTCAGTATAAAGTCCTCCCCTGCGACAAAACACAAAAGTACACACACGCACGCACACTCACATACACATAATGCATCTATAAATTCAACATTGCTCGGTGTCAAGGGGTGTGAAAAGGCAGCAGGCTTCCCAAAAGGATCAGGCTCAAGTCAGATAGTCGTGTCTATGCTTGCGATGTAATGATTGATTTCTCTAACAAAATACAGATATATACATATAGAAACTAATAAAGTGGATGTACAGCTTTGAGAAAATTAGGTCACATAATCATTTTATCACACTTAACAAGCAGTCGCCAGCCACAGACATGTGATGATGGATACACACTCACACAACCACTATCCTGAAGAGAAATGGCCGCAATCTATCACAGCTTTGCTCTCCTGCTTTGCTTTGTGATGACGCTATGATCTACTTTGTCTCCGTCGACTGAAATGTGCTGGGAAATGATCACTGCGCCCGCCACGAAGCGTGTCTGTGTCAGTAATCTCGCGTTTATTATTTTGATTACGCTCACAGCAAAGGTATTTGCCGTGGCAAAGGTCGATCAATCAAAACGCAGAGCTCGTAAGAGTCATCGATCAGGAAGCTCAGCAGCTTCGGCTGATGAGGTGAGGAGAGGTGACGGCTGGAGACGGGACTGAGGACCAGGTGGCACTTCACCAGACAGTTGTGTCCCATCCTTTCTGAATTTATGCGATTCGTGGATTCTGATATTTTTAGTCTTGGGTCACATACACATGTGGGAATAAATCAAATAAAAATCAAGTCCTGCCAGTTGGCTTTGATCTAAACAAGCAAATGGGGAATTTGTCCCTGCATCTTCTCTCATCTCACTATACCCTCTGTATACCATGGTCGATTTCACCCCCAGACTCGGTCTCAAAGCCTTCACCCTGAACCTAAGTTGACCTTTCGGCTCGAATTAGTGTGTCTGTCTTGTTTGTGTTCTTTGTAGATTGAAGTACGGCAATAGTCATGATTTGAGTGTTTGAGGCATGAAATATAGCCTTATTTAGATTAAAAGGGCAACTTAAAACCCCTTGGAAATCTTGTTGTGCTGACTGCTAGTGGTTCAGTTTCTTACCTTTGCTTCAGTGTAGTGGAGAAGTGAACACCAGCATAATGTCTACAGACTTTCAACTTTCACCCAAAGAAGGCAGAAAAACTTTTTCAATTTGGTATTTTTCTACATTGTTGCCACATTTGGAGAAAACGGTCTAAAGGAAAAGCAAATGAATACTTGTTCTCATCTACTGTGATAACTAGGATTTGATTTATTGTGATAAGCAGTAGGTGGCCCCAATTTTCAGTTTCCCAAGTTGAGTGTGATTATACCATTCAAGAAGAAGAGGGCACACATGATGATAGAGTTTGGGACACGTCTCTTTTGGACGTTGGTCTGAGCAGTACGAAGGGGACATGGGCAAAAACAAACAGAAATCATTGAAGTTTCTCGTGAGCGCAAGAAAGAATCTCATGCTTTAATCCTGCGTTTTGCTCCAGTGTAGAGGGAAAACTGGAATAGGGACACAAGATGCTTTTATTTTTGCGATATGCTCAACAGAAACGATTGATTCTGATTCATGAAGGTTTTTTTTCCATGTCTCCATAGAGTAGTATAGTAGCATTGGTGCACCACTGTAAACTCTAGGAAAACATAACAAGACATAAGCACTGCACCACTAATGCAGCTGAGCTAATTGGCTATCCCCAGGCTTCTGCTAACTATCCACATGCTGCTAGTTCTCTCCACCTGATGGTCACATGACAAAAGCTGGATCAGTCAGTCAAACTGGTTGAAGCTCGTAGATTGGACCGGACATGCAAAACTGGACACCTGTCCAGCCTTGGAAGACGATGTCATTAAATGAGTGTGAATCAATTTTTTTTACGGTGTATGAGATATGGGGTTCCTGTCTGTTTTGATAGATTAATTTGAGCAATGCTATGGTCTTATTTCTTCACATAGCTCTAATGTATTGGTCTGCCAATATTTTTCATCTCTTCGATGCAATGGGAGCTTCAGTGGATGTTTAAGTCACATGCTTCTTATTTGTCATTCTGTATGTATGAGCCAAACACATTTCAACTCAAGATTTATTTATTTTTTCATTATGAAATTTCTACCTGTGTGACCAACTTCTGGTTTGTCTACTCAAGAACAGGCTCACCAATATTAACTTGTTGTCACTCAGCCGACCACCAGTCCAGTGCAGAACGGGGTCAGCCAAACAATTCCACACCAAACAATGGAAAATATTCGGCTACTGTTTCCCTTACTGCCGGCCAACAGCAGAAGCACAAAAGCAAATGAGGCCAAGGAAGGTGACCTACAGTGCATTGGTATTTTAACAATGAACTGGGATGGGATACAACTCTTTTTGAACGCTTCATGGCTTTGAGATGCCACGACAACCGCACTTATGCCGACAGTATGAGAATCCGTTCGTCAAAACATACCGACTATTTTTATTTCACAATTCCTGGATCATCTGCTACGCTTGTCTTTTTGATATAAAACTGCATTGTTACCTTGGTTGTCTGTTATGAGGTCATTCAAGTACTGCAGTATGTCCTTTTTCGGAGGAAAGCATCAGCCAGGTCTTGTCAAAGTGAGTGACTGATATGCTCGCACACTTGCACAAAGTTTCTTCACCCACTTCATGGCCTCTACTCTTTTTTGTTGGTTAGAATCCATCAGCAGCTTCTGAGTGTCTGGGCCTTAAACAGCTGGCCTTAATGCTCCCGCTGTCTTCAGAGGGGACACTGGGTCAGCGATAGATTACTTCCAGCATCTTGGTTTGGAGGGAGGGCTTTGACTGTAACACACTGAGGTATTGGAAGCTCGTGGCATTTTCCTGTCATTGTGTCTCAAACTGTAGGCAGCGTGTGGGCTTCAAGAATAAAGTATTGAACTTTGCTCTCTTTCTGTCTCCGTTTGTCCTCCAGGGCACTTGATACCGTACCAGCCAGCCTCAGTGTAAATCACAGGGCCTGGGGTGTAAAACACAAGCAGATGGCTGCTGCCTTTGAATGGCGTCTCTGTGCGATAGTAACTGTATCACTCTTAATTATGGCTGAAATGATCCATTCCTCGGGTGGGGATATAAATCAGGCTCTTTAAAACTCCCCTCTCCTTCGCTTCCTTTCTCTCTCTTGCCTTCCCTCTCTCTGCCTCAGACTTTTTCTTTTTTTTTTTTACGATTCACACAAAAACTACTTTCACCCGTATTAGCCGCCCTCAGCAAGACTAATACTGACAGTGATGAAAGTGCCAATTATGATGGCTGGCTGTTACCACCGGCATGTCACGGAGGTAGGTGTGTATACATACTTGCAGATTGTGTTTGACTCGGGGGTGGTGCCCGCTGAAGTTCAAGGCTTAGAGAGGGGTGGGCAAGAGTGTCAAATCCCAGCTGGCCTTCAGCAGGGTCTCCAAGGCTGAACACTCACAGCAGGGTCCTTCCCACCTGTGGAGAGCAGTTACCCTACATCAAGCCAGCACCGCCGGCTGAAAAACGAGAGGGCTGGTGACAGGGCCGACGGGGCCGTAATGAGAGGCCAATGCCAGGAATGTACAAGCTGGTTTATTTAGTCAAGCTCAGTGATCTGTTGTTTTAGGATCCCTATTATGCCTAATGAACACAAACACACGAACCAAGAACGAGCGACGGAATGCCTGGAAAACAAGGGTGGTTTCGCTTCCCTTCATTTTTCTTTCTGTCTCTCACTCTCTCCTCTCCTCCTCAGGCCTTTTCCGCAAGACCTATACAAGGATATAACTCTATATTTGATTAGGCGGCTAATCCACAGACACCGAGGCGTAACTCATATCAGCCCAGGAAGAAAACCTCCACACAGAGACCTCAGTGTCTGTGTGCAAAACATTTGTACCTGTGTAGTTGTGCTCACATGTCAACGGTCACCAGCGAGGGCATGTACCATGTGCTATCTATTAACATACAGCTGTTATTGCTACTTCCTTGAAAGTTTTTACAAGGAATTAGCCGTGGCTCTGTTACGGGTTGTTAGGCATGGCCATGGGGAGAATGTGGTGGTGGGGAGCCGTGCCAGATTTAAGCGAGTGCCATAGATGAGAGGACACTCACAGGTCACGATATTAAGCATGATGGATTTGAGTTCAGAGGAAACCACAACTGGCAGGTTACTTGAGTGGAGGATGGATCAGGATAGACCCAATTAAGTGTTGGTGTGGATCCAGATGATCTTTGATATTTAATATTGGGAGATTAAAGACTGTGTTGGGCCCTGACGGAGGTTGTTTGTGTGTTCACTGATCGAACGCTGAGCATACACGATGTTCTAAAAAATGCAGTGTTTTTCAGCTTGCAGTGATATGAAACAGAGAAACTCTGCAAGCCCTCACATTTGACAAACTGGATCTGGCAAGTGCTTGACATTTTAATGACAGGTGTACTTGATTCATGTCTTGAACAGTTGAGTTACAGCTGAGGTTCAGTTTTATATATTTCCATTTATTTTCGGGTTAAAGTCAGACAAATTGCAAACAAATAGCATGGGGAAATATTGTGTAGGTAAAGGAGAAGAATCAAAAGGGCTTCATAAATTTGCAAATCACTGGGCCAGTTCACTATCGGTTTGATCGACAAATTGTTTCGGCACTACTCCAATCTCCTTCTGTCAAAAGGAACGCTGCATAACGTCATCAAACATTGCAGTGTTTTCTCTAGTATGAGGTGTCCCAACCTGCTGAGAGGCTGATGGGCGCCTGGCTGTCCCATGTTTGGTAGTGACCCAGATCACATGTATCAAACCTCGAATTTAAAAAAAACTCTGGGTTTGCTGTCACGGCACGGGCCGGCTTCCACCAGAGCATGTTTTCAGAAATCTCCTTACTTTGATTTGATATTATGCTCATTTACCAGCCCAATTTTACAGCCCCTATATGAGAAAAAACTGGGAGAAAAAAGGTTTAGAACAAAAAAGTGGTGGCCGCAACATTCTTCTGTAAATATTTGGCCTGTGGTATTTTATAAGTCTGTGAATAGGATGATACACTGACAGTAGCTGCTGCTTCAAAGTCATATATGTTCACATGTGCTTCTCAGAGTCTCAGAATGCAACATCACCAACCTCATCACAACAGTGTGGAAACTGCAACTGCAAACTGCCGGTCCCTGACTTCACATGGTGATATTGACGCAATACTCTGTCTGTATTGAGCACAGGTTTGGGATCCCTTTCCCATTCAGTTTACTTTTATTGTCCTCATCTGCAAACAGTTTTTTCTTTCCAGCCTTCCAAAAGAATATTTTTTAAGACCATAATGACAGCATAACCAGACATACAATACGTAACAAAATGTCTGTTTATGTACGGTGCAGATGAAAGCCAGGAACACAGTGATAGGCTTTTCTGAGAAAATGAACACATTTTAGGAAAAATTCATAAAAGACAAAGGCGAAGAAGAACAAACAACAAGACGAGAGGAGTATTGGTTGTGATGGCACTGGTACTCGCAAGATAAGATCTGGAAACAAATCAACGAGAGACAAAAATAGTCAGATCATCAGTGAACTTGTTAACAAGCCAGTATTTTAGACAGATTATTTCATGACCGGTCATGTTTCTTGCCACAATAGACTTTTCTTTTTTTTTTGTGATGTTGACATAATCTCCACAATTAACTTAATAGAATGTCATTTATCAGTTTTTTGCAAGAAGGAACTTGGGCCTTTATGACAAATTGGACAGTGAACAGATGACAGGAAATTTGAGGAAAAAGCGCCTGGAAATGATGCAAGATTCACACTTTGTGATTTATGGTTTGGACCCTTAACTCCTAGGCCACAGGGTTGCTCCACAACTGAAATAGTTGGTAATCCAGTTTGGAATGATGACTAAAAACTACAAAATTAGACCCAAGTTGGAATAAACCAGAGTCATCCTTTGAGGTTATAGGATACAACTAAGTGAATAAATAGAACTGAGTCCTCATAAGTATACAACATAAGACCGTGTGTGTGTGTGTGTGTTGGTCAGCTTGTCTCTCAGTGGCTCCCGGCCACAGAGCTCCAGTCATGTCTCCTCCTCTCATCTGCTCCCAGTTAGCAACATCTTGAACGCTGTACTGCAGCATGCTCCCATGTCATAAAACACACTGCTCCTCTTCTCACCATATCCTTCTCTCTGCCTCTCTCTTTCTCCCCCCCCCTACTTTTGTCTGGCACACGGGGTGGAAGATGTTTTTCTCACTTCTCTCTCCCCTCCTCAACTACGGAAAAAGCAGCACGCGTCCAGCTGCATCTTGGTCCGGACATGGAGTCGTTAAATAGTTTGAAAAATGAATGTCTCAATGGCATCATTCTTGTCTGCGTCCCCGTCTCTTTTTTGTGTCTGCTCATGAACGTGTGAAATATCTGAGGCGACTGAGAACTTCATTACTTTGAGCCTGCTGCCAAACAGCGCGGAGCATCGCTTTCTCGGAGTGTTCACCGCCTTGCCCTGGAAAGCGTCAACGGTGGCCAAGGTTGCCACAACACCCCGCCACCCCCCCCCCACCCCTAAAGCATGTAGCTTCCCGTTTTGGCTCTGAAAGCTTTCAAATACATCACCCAGCATTTGGGGGAGACACCCCTATTCATAACCATCCTCCCTGCAGTCTCTGCCTTTTCTCTGCCATGCTCAGAGAAAGAAATGATCGATTCAACTCTTAACAGCATGTATAGTTGCACTTTATTTTGCTAATTAGATCGAGGTTAAGCTAAGGCCTTTATGGTTTGACTGATAACCCCTTTCCTCTTGTTTCTTTCCTCCAATCTATCCCTCTATGCCTCTCCATCCCCTAGAGCCTGCTGTCGGTCCATGACTCTGTCGCCCAGAAGAGTTACGACCCCGAACTACCTCCGCTGCCTGAAGACATCGACGACGATGAGGATTCGGTGAAAATCATAAGACTTGTCAAAAACAAGGAACCTCTCGTAAGTAACTTTGCCCGACATTTTGAGAGATTGTTTATGTGATTTGCACAAAGTGGTTTTCAGCAGCTCCTAGAAGTTTGAGAGATGATGGTTTTGGGAAGTTAAGTTTGTTTAAAAGGATGTAGTTGTAAAGGCCACAAAATCCCTGGATTGAGTTGCATTTTGAACCCCATCTCTCTCTTCTACTGTTGGCTTTCGTTGACGGTATAAAAATACCTGAACACATTATGTCTCCAACATAAATTTATCATCAGGTTCAACATCCTCATTCCATAAAAATCCTTTTATCTAGGCTTTGTTCACTAAAAAATACCTCCTGTATCAAAGCTGTATCCACACTAGAGGTCAAGCCAGTACCATACATGTTTTTGAAGTACTGGCCTGTGGAAATCCAACCCACAACCTTGAAGTTGTAAGCACACCAAAACTAACCACAATTACCCTGCTCTTGGCCGAGAGTATTTTCAGCCAGTCAAGACTCGGTGTCTGCGAACGGCTCTATCATGGTCAGTTTACTCCCTCACTGCGACATGCTTCTCACGTCCACGCTCTTCAGACATCGTCCCAGACGACAACAACCACCCAAATGTCTGGATCACGAGCTAGAAACTATTTGGATGCAACATCTTCTCTTTCACATTTCTCATTTTCCCTCCAGCCCTCAGCAGGGTGTTTGTATGCTTTGTCTGAAGCGTGGTGTTCCGTGAATTCCCCTCGATTTCTGTCAGCTAGTGAGGTACATTTGGGAATTAGCTTCTGTAACCCCACCAAACCTAATTAGTGCTGGTTTTGGTTGCACCACATACCTTCGCTGCATGATTATCTTTGTTTTTCCAATGATGTGATTCCAGAATTCTCTTGACTGACCTTGGTTTTCTGCAACACATAAACACTCCACTACTCAAGTCCTCCATGGCTTGTCAGCGACCTCCATCTGTCATCATAGCACTTTGTTGTGTGCTGAGGCCCCGCCCATCTTTGATCTGTGCTGGACGTGTCCTGGCCCCGGCCGCCTCTATTTTCACTTTGTGGTTTTCTCTCTGACCACCATCTTGGCTCCAGGCCGGCGCACTCCTCTCACCACACCCCGAGGGAAGGAGGAACACACCTAAGCCATTTTTGGGTCCCTGCCTGTTGCATGTTCTGTAGAGCTGCTAGACGTAATAATGTGGCTTGGAGGAATTCGCGCTCCCTCTCTCTGCGCACATTGTCGCGGGCGCTTCCTGCTCCGGCGCTCTCCCAAGTCTGATGTTGGATCGCATTCCTTGAAACCATGATGTGATTTACACATTTCAGCTTAATCATCTGGCTGGTGTTATTCCATTACAAGACTGGATTCTTTTTTTTTTGTCTCAGTGATTTGGCTCCTGAGAACATCTCACACGCACATTTATGATGTGTGATATTGTGTATGATATACAATATTCAAGGTGTTAATTATGCAGAATATATGTTTTTGTTATGATATAGTGGTTCAGTTTTAGTTTAGAGGTTTGGGTGCACACTTTCCAAGCGACTGGATCTAAATAGAGAAGGTGCTGGGCCTCCAGTGTTCGTTCAGGGTTCAATGCAAGGTCAGTTTTATAAATACTGCTCCAATTTAAAAGAGGTTTCATTTCATGTGGCTCTTTGACTACAATATATCATCACTATCACCACAATATTCTTCCAATGGCAGCCAAGTTTTCTACCAGTATATTAATTTTCACTCCCTTCTGGCTTTGATGCATGCAGAATTATAAAATTCAAGTCACGATGCCTTCCAACTCGCATTTGACACATTTTATTCATAAATGCAATATCAACAGCTACTAAATTTCCCTAATTTACTTACACAGCAGTGAAAACCAGGACATATTACGCATTTGAGTAGTGGGAAGAAAGTTTCAGCCTGTTGTTATAGAGCAGCTCCTTCCATGTTAGCTGCCCTCTGACCACCCTTAGGACCTGCAGGGCTCAGCTGCCGCCCATAATCTCTTACGGCTATAATTTAGGCCGGACTGTGGTGTGGACGACAGTAGGATTTCTTATGCAGGCCTTCTTTTCCTCTGTGTGTCCATGAAAGAAAACAGTGAATGCTAAAGTGCAGCTAGTGTGGCAGTTGAAAATCTCAAATATGGCGTGTGGGGTGGTCTTAGATTTGTACTGTAGACACAAAGAGAAGGGCACAGTGAATCATTTGGAAAACTAGAAAAGCAAAAATAACTGTTCTTGTATGTAACAAACTGAAAGCTGAAGTTAAACTGGTCTGCTTGGTGGAAACGAGGCTTATGTTCGCAGCTTCCATCATCCTATTTGCATCTGCACATCTTCGGTCAGAACCGATGACTCTTGTCTGCCTCGTGAGCACTCGTGAATGAATGTGTCCCCAGAGAGTAAGGCTCTCATTTGTCAAATAGTTCCTGCGGGGATTGAAGACGGTCTGCAGCATGCAACAGGACTTCTGCAGTGGCTAAGTATTCTACTGTGGCTAGACTAAAAGCTTTGTCAGAATTTATGTTCTACAATAATTTAAAAACCCATTAACCTCTCACATTTTGTCAGCTGCAATTTTAAAGAAAATAAATAAATAATAAGATTTGCAGTAAAGCGTGAACATACGTACACTCCACAGCCTTCATGTATCTCTGTTCTTGCCATTTAGCATTATGCAGCTCTCTTTTTCTCCTGATACACGTCACTTTTTCTTCTCAAACATTTACTGACTCCACCACAAAAGAAAAACTAGAGGTTAAACGGCATCAGCAGTGGTGCACCAGCATCATCACACTCTCCAGTTTTTGTTTTTTGTATTTTTCTTTAGAAACCTTTTTCCATATTTTCACTTCTGAACCTGCATCGCAAACATCTTTTAGACAAAAAAAAAAAAAAGTCAAGTTTTGGATACTTCTTTATTGATCATTAGGTTTTTCAACACAGGAGCAACATAAAAATCAAACTGGCTCTGAATAAAAATATAATGTAGTGTTCCAGTAGAACAGCTCCTTACTCTGTAACACCACATGCACATACTACTACAACTATACTAAATGTGCTGACATGGCACTAACATCAAAAAGTTGCGCTCAGTGTGAAATGGCCCCATTAGTCATAAATAACTAATGTTACGTTTTCATTCGTGGAGCTGCAGTTTCTTTGAGGTTATGACCTTCTAATTAGAGAGTAAATTTGAAGGTTCTGCTTTTACCTCTGGCCCTTGACAATTGCCATCCTGTACATGCTTGAATGGAAACCGACCCTAATGAAGTTAAATCGTACATCGAGTAAACCACCTGAGCTTCGGATGCTCATGGTGAGGGCACAGCCGTCCACCAGAAAAAAAAAAACCCTCTAATTGTGCATCGCTGCAATTGATTTCGGATGTGCCCTTTATTTGGCAATTTCCTATAATCAGCATGAAATCTCAGCCTTGACATGATTACAATGCGGCGGTACAATATTTGATTTCCTTTTGGTCTCCCCCTCTCTTTAATTTTCTCTTCGGTCCTTTGTCTCTTTCTATAGTTCTGGACATTTTGGGGACTGGACTGTTGTTGGCACGCAGGCCCCTTTCCCTGTGACTCATTCATTAAGCTAATTGTCATTAGTTGAGTGGATTATATTCAGTAGCTGTGATTAATTGCTATCATTTCTCAGTGTGTGACTTCATGCCACATTTCAGTGAAACTCTGAAAACTATCTCCCTTCCCTCGTTCTCTTTTTTCCCTTTGGCTGTCCGTCGTACTCACAGGTCGGATCTCACGCTGCTCTCCCAATCCGGCTGATTTATTAGCTCAAGTGTTAGGACAATTAAATAATTGGGTCCCGAGTAAACATGTGCGTGCAGACAGAAACATCAACCCCTTTTATTGAAAGAGCGTGTTATTTTGGATAAGGTGTCAGAACAGTTTTGGTGGGGGTCTAAATTTAAATGTTAATGGGGTTGCGTCAGTGGCGTTGTAGCTGATATACGGGTGAAGTTTCAGCCTCCGGTGATAAAGGGCTTGAGTGCAGACTGACTAATAGGAGAACTGTAGACAAAAATTTGGAGGAAACCAGAATGCTCTGGTGTTACACAACTCATGTCCCTCAGCCAGAAAAAAGACTTGGAGGAGCAAGTGAGGCCTAAAGCATGAGCTACAAATATGTCCACTTTATAAAGTTATGAAGTGTTATACCTTTTATTTTAGGTAATGAAACATTTAATCACTAATTTGTCTAGATTCAAGGGTAATCATTAAATACATTTATTATACATAGGAAAATGATTTATTTGTAGTCATCCTTGCATAAATGTATGGTTTAAGAACTTGTTCAGTCAGATTTCTTTGCTGTGCAGAAGCCACGGCGTCATCTCAAAGCATTCTGGAAAATCCGAATCCTCATATACACAAAATGTGTTAAAAAGCAAAAGATGACTTCCAGTGCCCACAGAAGGGTACACCACAACTGCTCGGGGTGACCATCACTATGATGTGAGAACATTAGAGGCTGTGGCTTGCACTGTTCCTGTCATTTGGATGTTCTCGAAAATCCAGCGACGCAAATGTAAATAGCAGACTCGGGGATTCTGGCCGTGTGTGCCCTTACTGTTTTCTCGTTCATTTTTTTTTGCAGCAGTTTGCCGGCCTGCTCATTGCCACTCTGTTGATGTCAGCTCTCGTTGCTGTGAGAGTACCATTCATTCACCTCTCCCACTCAGTTCATCTTCGTCATCCTCCTCCTGGCATGCCATCTTCCCCTTTTTCAGAGTCTCTTTTGCTTCCACTCTCTTTCACCTGGTTTTGCCATCATACCCATTTCTCTGGTCATTCTTGTGTATTATTATTGATTTTGCGACACCCTTATTTGAGGTGATCAAAAGGTGCATCTAGATTATAATGCATTTCATTGCCCTTATAGTAATGACTCATCCCTTCTCCCTTCTCTGCCGTATCCATATGGACACCTGTTGTTCAGGAGTACAGATTTTCCTGCACCTTTTCACATTCCTGTTGCGCATTTGTGCAAATCTCTCACTGATGCAAAATTGATGCTCTGTCCATCTCTTTCTCCCTCAGTTCTTCCATCACAGCTTGTTAGGCATCATTAGCAGCTGTAAAACTCCTGCTGCCAGGAATGTGACAGAATCAGTGTCGGCCTCTATCACTCTCCTGCCTCTCCTCAGTTTTTTCGTCTCGTTTCTGTGTAATTGTTGCACACATAGGATTGGTTTTCCCACTGTGGATTGGTGTCACTGGAGGCAACAAAATGGAAACCGTAGACTGCAGTGTCGGTCCCACCCAGTTGTCAGTGCCAACCTACACAGCATCCTCCCTGGCACCAGCTACCAATACGGCTGTACCACAACTCGAGCGGGGCACCTAGCAGTCCCAGTCATTGGATACCTGTGGATAGGCTGGACTTTTTATTACAGACCCACAACTGGAGAGCTACAGCAGTTGCTGCACAGACAAAGATAGATGGCATGTCCAGCATTGTTCTTGTAAAAGTTCCAACTTCATGATTGATGTTGGTGGATTTCCTTGACTTAATAAGGGAGCTGATAATTGCGATGAGACAGGAAAGTCTTGTGATCGATTCAGTTCGTGACGACGTTAGTTTTCCATGAATGGCAGTTGCTGGTATGAGCTGCTGGCAATTTGACATGCCATGCTTTTCTCATCTGCAGCAGTTGGACCTCCTCTCCTCTTTGACACAATTAGGACGGTCGGATCACGGCTGCTCTGATTCCATTTCTCTGGAAGCCTTCACGAACACATTCATCCAGATAGTTGCAGTCAGTTTTTTTTTTTTTTCTCAACCCAGACTGAATACCTTCACATGATTACGTATTTAAACTGTTTTGGTGTGAATATATACAAACGCATTTCTGAGAAACTTGGAGAAGAGTTCTTGATTGAGACAGTTATAAAAGGAAGAGACTAAATAGATGTATGCGTTTTTAAAGGAGGGACTTTTTTTTATTGTCTGTTTACATCGGATTGAAGGCAAGGGGAAAATAATGACACCGGCTGGGAATTAATGGAGCAGCTAATTAGATTAAAGCAGACAGCACATGTGTTTGTGTTTTACAGATAGACGTATATGCTTTAAAAGCAATACATCGTTCACTTGATGGATTAGGCTGCAGTGTCTTGGAAGTGCAGCAGGAAGATGGAGCATCATGCTCAAAAACACATGGACAAGTGGGAGCACTGCTGGTGTTGATTGGCTTCACTGTGTCATGCTGTGTGTGTGCATACATCACTAGAGTTGACGGCCCACTATTTAATGTTATTGTATGGACATTATTCACATTTATGTATTTATTGTTTTTGCATAGTCCGTTTTTTATGATTATTATGATGTATATCTACCATGTTTATGTTATGTTCATGAGTAATTATTTTGTGTTTTTGTCATTTAAAGAATACAAAAACACAATGCTAAATATTGTTGATACAATTTTGCAAGTTAGTGTTAGTGTTTAGTGGATTTTTTGGAGGCCAGTTGCTGAATAGTGACAGACGAAATGAAGTATGTATTTTGTGTTATTAAGTTTGTCATTCAAGTTACTTTGTGCAACTTTATCTGATCTATTAGCTCCTTCTGTAGCCAGCCAAACTTCATGAATGTTTTGTTTTTTTTGACAAAGTTTCAATCACAGAACAATGAGAGTTGAAGTAATCATTGGAACTCAAGATGTCAATGTTCTTTTTTTTTTTATACGCCCATGACTGAAGCTGCTGTTGGCTTGTTAGCTCACTTAGCCCTGCAGCTAGCTGGACTACCATGGCTAAGTTTATGTTTACATAAGCACAGGAGCTTTGGACTACTGGGAGAAAGAGGTTTTACAGGCCTGCGGCTACCTGGTTTGTCAAAATTGTTATTTCCCAACATTCTACAATAATTTTAGTTACTTTTTCGAATGTTTTTAACTAAGATTCGAACGTATTGCACCTTTAAAGATACGAATAATATTATTTAATATTCTCAAGACGGGGCATTTGTGAAAACAGACTGCATTATGCATGCCTCAGAATACATAGTGTGTAGTTGTTATATTTAGTGAGTTATGGAATTTAAAACTGCTAAGACAAACACTTATACTTACATACGTATATCCTGTAAATGAAAGCGAGTTGTGATTTGAGCTTAATGGGAACGATCTAGAATTTGTCATGCTGAGAAACATAAACACTTAAGAAACACAAAATATTGTATGTAAGTATGCATATATATTGCATGTCTTACCCTAAGTGCTAGTAATATACATCCTATGAAATTAGTTGAACACATATGTTGCATTTTTAAAGTGTAGCAAATTTTTAATTCCATGTTGCTTATTGTATTTTTTAAAAACTCTCTAACCTTAAGGCTACTGGCCAGACACTAGCTATCAAGTCAGAGCCAGAATTGTGTCAAAACCTCAAGCAGGGAGTAGAAAGGCTATTTGGCTGCTCACTGACGGAGACACTTGCTGAAAGGGTGATGTAATTTATAAGGCTTTTATTGGGTTTAAGTTATAAGTCGCTGAACACCAGTAAAATAACCATTGTAAAATGAGATGCAACGTAACAGGGTGCATTTTGGCCTTGCCATTAAGACAAAAAATATATATCTGCAAATAAGCCTTTCCAATCTGGTCAGGGAAATCTGTTGCACCCTCTCAACTTCATGAATGACAACTGCTAGAAAGCATTCTTAAAAGCATCAGTTTTTACATTTTCGCCATCGTTCCACCATCTTTATCAAGTCTGTCGCAGGTTATCATGGAGCAGCGTTGTGTTATCATGCTGCAGCTTAATGTGACTGAGCAGCTGAGTGCTATTTTATGTAGCTATGTATAGGACAATATGTAATTATGTGTTAATTAAGTAGACATGAATACAGTATTAAGTATATTCATAAAACTATGGCAAACTAATTCAGAAACTGATGGATAGAATAAGCAGATGTGGATTTGATGACTGATCCTCTAAATCACAGTATCTTGCAAACCAATCCCTCATTACATTGATGCCGAAATCATTTAAAGAAATGACTGATTTGTGGACACGGAAAACCCCTGGTTCTTGTTCATATGCATGTGCTTGTTCAACACTCAATCCAGCGGCTGTTACACCACCCTTGCAGCCCGTTGAGTTGTGAATGTGAAAACACACATGGCTTCCAAAGCCACATCTGAGGCATTCCCAGATCTTAATCTCACAGCTCTCTTAAATAAAACGTCTTCCTCCTATCATGTGTAATCATAAACGTGGACACACATCCTGGCACTCCTGCTCTTTTCCTCTCGGCGTTCCAACAGCCAGAGAGCTCGGAGACTGAATGCAGCCATTGTTGCCCATCGGGCCGGGCACTCCTCGGCGGCCCTGCTTCCCCAGCGCACTATGGAAATGAGAAGTGACATGTGAAAGTGCTGTTTTCTTTACTTGGGAAAACGACAGGGAAAACACCAAACAATCCCTCAGCGGCGATAGACCTCTCTCTGTGACACAACTGTCTCTTTGTGTGCGCTCTTACAGCTCATGCAGGGCTCTGAGATGACACACATACAGCACCGCACGTAATGACTAAATATCTGGCAATGTCCAACTTATAGCAAGGAGACGGCGATTCCGCTCAGTCTGCATGGTGATTCACGTGGACAGTATGGAAACAAATACCCACATTTGCAGAGATAGCCTCACAGATTCACACACCCAAAATCACCAGCACCTGTCTGAAGGGTTGAGGTGGGCTCTTAAGTGTGTTTTCA
Organism: Diplodus sargus; assembly: GCA_903131615.1. Classification (NCBI taxonomy): domain Eukaryota; kingdom Metazoa; phylum Chordata; class Actinopteri; order Spariformes; family Sparidae; genus Diplodus; species Diplodus sargus. The sequence continues at coordinate 1,301,185 of CAEMYA010000004.1, forward strand.
TAGCAACCGGGTAATGACTTGTTCTAACATTAAGGTTTAAAGAGACAGAGGAGGAAAAGGAAAGGGGGGTTGGAGGAAGAAAAATGAAGGTAAGCCGGTCCGTCACAGGGCCCTCTGCATTACATTACCTGGCAGCTTCCCCTGGAATCGCTCCTGCTCAGCATAATTATCATAATAATGACCTGCAATTTTCCTTTTTCTCAGTGTACTTGTTAATTACGACTTAAGGTCAAGACCGGGGTTAAGGAAATAAAGGGGAAACCAGAGCCTGCTTTAGTGCGAGACGGAGACCAGGTAGGGTGGGGGTAGTAGCTTTTATTAGTTGCATTCACAAGCCATTTAATAAAACAGGTGGAAAGGCATGCAACAGGTCACCCAGAGGGTTTGGTCTGCAGCGGGAGTTCTGTTGCATCAGCTAGAAAAATCATTTGACATAAAACCTCTGGTACCTTTCACAACTCTCCAGCGTCTTTCTCTTTTCTCCCCCTGCGCAACATTAATATAGATTTTCATCTGGGCTCCTGCTAATTCTTTACAGCGCTGTATTAATCTTTATAGGTGCCCGTAACAGTAAATGGATTTTCTGATCATGACTGAGCACACTAATATTACATGATGTTACTCTCTCTGCACAGCAGTGAAGTGTTTGGCGTTTGAGGAAGTATGTAAGAACTCATAAATACGCTGACCTCGGGTGTGTGGAGCGGTCATGTGTGTTGTGTGCGCGGGGGGCTCTGTGCCATCTCAGTGAGGTAAGATGAAATGACACACTCCAACACCAGATATGATTGGAGGTAATTGTATTTTAATGTCCAGGAGGCCCATTCCCACTTTGTATTTGGTTTTTCCATGGTCAACATCTGGTGTGAAGAACACCAGCATGTGTTTCCACTACACTTGTATTTATACCTCTAAACATAGCAGTCAACACAGCAGTCGGCGGGAGTTTATTGTCGTTACACTTTTGCTGTTAAGTGACATCATGTCAAAACACGTTGGCCTCTCTGCCCGGGCCACTCGCGTTTGTTTTCCCTTGTCAATCTCAATTTGGACGGAGAAATAATGTTTGTCAAATGCTACGGGGTTCGGTTCGTGGGGCGATGTTTTGAGTAGTTGTTACGGGCCGGAGCACTGTGCTTGTTTTCCCTGGCGGGATAGGAGGTGTGGTGTGGCTTTAGTTGTGGCCATGGCTAAGGTAAGGTGATCCTTGGACCCTTCTTTTCCACTGTAGACAGGCCACACATAGCCTAACCTAGACGCCCAGACGTGTGATGAGCCAGGCCGACCCCTAGCCAGCCTTCTCATCATCCATACAACCAGTAGAATACAAGCCAGCTTCCATCATGTCATCCAGCCATCCACTCAGTCCATCAGCCAGAGGGCACTGTAATTGCCCCATGAAGACTTCACTTGCCAGAAACTCATTGCGGCCGGTCCAAGCCAAGCTACTGTGATGAGACATCCAACATTCAGCTTGTCTTACTCTTCTTATCTGCTGAAGTTTCATGGCGCTGCTGTGTGCTGACAGTTCTCTGGACGATCTTGCCTCCATTCCATTCCCTCAAATAAACACACACTCTCATACATGAGGGCTTCCAAATCTCCCGGGATCCAAATCTCAGTCCATATTGTCTCTTTTTTTCTGCACTGTATGAGGTGTGAGCCATTTGTCATCACATACTTAATGTGGCTGCCATTTCAGCGTGTGTGCTCCAGTGCTCGCGCTGGGAGGGGTCATGGCTTGATACAGACAAGCGTTGCTCCAGTTCTCCTCATCACACAGCAGAGACTAAGCCATTGTGTTCTGGCCAGCCCAGCAATAACAATCAGAGGCATATATGTGTTAAAAATGGAGGAATAGAGCTGGGAGCAGCTGCTGCATATGGAGCTGATCACGTAAGGAGTGGAGGCTTCGGATCGCCTTACTGGTGACTAATTGACCACAGCTAGAAGGCCCTCCTCAGTCCAAGATGGACCCCCCTCTTGTCTCTGTTGTTGACTTTTGTCCTTCAATGTTACATTTCTAGAGAGACTTGCTCTTTTGGGTCTCTTTTTTTGCAGCCATCTTAAGGAAAAACTGCAGCAATAGTTGATGGCAGGAAGAGATAATCAGTCCCTAACATCCAAGAAACACTTTGTACCTGTTTTTCTTCTCTCCATGCTATATTTTTTTGAGCACATAGCATAGTTGAGCCACTCGACTGATGGTTAAGTAGCCCATTCATCAGGCTCAGTGGCTGTCCAGCATCAATCATCCAGTCTTTTTAGGTTTCTCTCGGGCCTGTTTGGCCTGACTTCAGGTAGGAGCGCGTGGCTCCACGCTCATAGAAACACACATGCAGACACGCTTGCATGCACACAAAAACCACACCTATTATGCTGCCACTCATGCGTGCATGTGCTTTGACAGACTTAGACATTCCCCTTCTGATTTCCTGCACTGTTTCCATGCACAAGTCTGACATGGCTTCCATGTGCCAGTGGGAGTTGAGGCGTCGGCATAAACCTGGCCATCAGTTCGTGCTAAAGCTTAGTTGCTTCACCAGGAAGCACATTGTGGTGCTCGAGGGTTTTTACCTACCGTGTTTCTCTCCTATGTACCCCCCCCCACACACACACACACACTCACACATACACACATCATGGAGCTTATTTAGGTTGTAGCCTGACTGTTTATGCATTTGTTTAACAGAGCAGGGACTCCTCATTAGTGACCATGCATGGCTGGATGCTGATGATAGCACCCATAGGGTATCAAGGCACGGGGGGTTGGTGATGTTGAGTTCAGGAGGTTGGACTTGCGCACCTTGTTCCAGATGCCTCTTAGTGTTTCCAAGGCATTCGTCAGGCCTCCAGGAGAGGCTGATGTACCCCTGGAGGATTGACAGAATCAAGGTTTACTATAGATTGTAAGAAGGTGGAGGGGAAACTGTGGCGCCCTCGTAATTATATATAGGATAGGGAAATAAGGGGCCTTATCCAAGTTGGGAATTGTGAAAGAAAGATATGAGAATGTGTGGAGTTGAAGTTTGTGGTCATTTGAACAGCGGTCCTGTCCTCGGCTCCTTTTTGTCATCTTGTATTGTACTTTACTACATGCAGATTAGAGGTGTGGAAATGACCTGATTATAAGATGCATTGCGATGCAGAGACACAGCATAATCTAGAGTCTGTATCCTATGTTGATTGTTGATTATATGGCCTCAGCTGGACTGTGAAGTTACCTTGCAACACTGCTCCCATGCTGAATTGTGGGCGGACATTAGGCTGAAGTTACTAATGTAGGAGGTATGTTGGAGGGAGGCAGAGATCATCTCCGAGTGATAAAACAAAGAATCACCTCGTATTTTTTAAAACGGATATCTCAGGGCGCATGTCAGATTTTATGAACTTGCTGGGAAGTACCAACTGGACGAGACCCACGCTAAGCATGACCTCTGCCTCACAACAATTACAAATCACGTTTGACATTTTCACCTGAAACTAATGTCTGCAGCCATGACAAATAACTGTTACAGAATAGTGAGGCCAGTGGATTCTGCACAAAAACTTTTCCTTTTCATTTTTGCGTCTACTTGACGTCTTGCTCTTTTGTTTTTCACCTAAAGCTGGTGTTATGCCTTAACGTTCATCATTTGTGAACCTACGCAGCAAAAGTTGTTATAGGTAACCATAGGTCGGAGGAGCCAACACACACATCTCCCAAATGTCAATGTGCAGCCTGGAGAAGCATGTTCCAACCTTCGAAAAGCAAAGCTATCTATGCATAACCAAATAATATCCATTTTTGTGTTGTTTTGAGAAATTTTACTCTTATAACCTTAAATCTGGCAGTCAGATAAATCTACCAGTTGGATGAAATAATTTATTGTCTAAGAGACAGTTTTATTGCTTCCATTCTTTCCACTGATAAGCCCAGGATGACAGGACAAGTTTTTCATATTTATAGATAAAAAAAGTAGTATCAGTGTAAAGGACTAGTTGAGATAGGTATTTGTTCTTGTCAAAATCTCTGTTTAAACAAGGCCAGTATTTATGTGTTTTCTATCTCAGGCCCTTCTGTTTTCTTTGTTCATCTCGATCCCTCTTTCAGTCTTTATTTCTTTCTATTATTTTGATCTCCCATTGTATCCCTTTTGATTATACTTTCTTCTTATTCAGTCACTCATTCTCACACACTCTTGCATTCAACACAGACCCCCACTCATTTACGCTCTGTCTATCTCCTTCACCCCACTCCAAGTCAACTCTGCTCTTCCACTTACGCTCCAGTCTGGCTCGCGCTTTGGCCTCTCTCCACTTTTCTTATCAGACCAGAGCTCATTTGGCTACCGTAGCAGGGCTGAGTTCAGACTGGGGCTGTCCAGATTATGAAGGGAGGCCTTTATAAATCCCCAACTCCCTTGCTGCTGGTTTAGCTGGCCTGTGTAGGCCCATCACGTTGAAGGGCAGTAGGTCAAATGAGCATTGCATAGAATAAAGGCTTTAAAATGATTGCAACGTCAAGTTACTCCTCGTAAAGAGTCAGTGAAGCGTAAAAAGAAAATAAGCAAGAGAAAATTTGTCCATTGATACCTGACTTTGCTTTTCTACTGGTGTGAAAGCACATAAAGAATGGTAGTTTGAATGGGGATAAAATGCTCTCCTTGCTCCCCAGAGATCTGGGTTCACGATCCCATCCATTCATATTCACATGCTAACTGTGCTGCTCTATAATCACTATTGCCAATTGCAGTAAACGTCGTGAAAGCGGTGCCTCTAAATGGTTTCTATATGTGATTTAAGCCCTTTGTCAAAACAAGTTTTAAGTCTACTCACCATATGTGTGCAAATTCTATAGATATCCATAGACATGCGGTGTAGAAGTACGTCTGTTGAGTTTGTGCAGACAACCTATTGTCATTACAGGGTCCAAGGCTGTCTCTCTGCTGTTTGGTTAGCCCTTAGACTGCCACCAAGGACCCTCGGGGACACAATAAAAACATCCATCATTCCACTGGCCATCAGCCAGCCTGAAAAAGAGAGAAGTTAATGACCACATGTCTGAATACTCCTGCGAGATTTCCTGCAGACTCCCCAACTCACCCCATTGTCTGTCACAGTCCGACTCTTTCCCCTCTGCTCTCTATTCTATCAGACACACGCACAAAAGGTCTCTCTCTCTGTCTGTCTGGGGGCCATTGCATCACAGACAGCTGCTTTAAGTCACACTCAGGGGCTATATGTGACCCTGACACTGCTGTCGAACAGTGCCTTCCCCTCTCACTGACCTGCTTCACTGAGCCCTCTCCTACTGCAGCCTCTCGGGTTTCCTTAATTAACCCAATTATTCTATTAGGTCAACTCTTTGTAGACTCTCACACTGTCTTATCTTCATGTCCTTTCCTGTTTCCATCTCACACCCCAAAGGCCTTGAGGAAACCATTATCTAGGAGGAAAACCATTAGGTGTGAATAGGTCGTGAAAACAACCAAGATGACACGCTAATGGTACGGGCGAAGTGGCACAAACCAGAGCCCCCTTTTGGTCTTTAAGGAGCTGTTTCGTTTTCTTTTCTTTTTTTTTTTTTACTATCTCCTTATTTGCTTCCCATTGATCGTAGTAGCTTGAACTACTTTGGGCCAGTCGGAGAAAGGCAAACAGGAAAATTACACAAACTGGGGTAGCATGACACATTGAAAGCTTGACCTGCACGGCAATGGATTAGGACAGCTGAAAAAAAACACATCTGGGGTGAGGACAGTTTCAAGCCTGAGTTGTTTTTTTGCAACAGAAATGAAATCAATCGTTAGGGATGATGGGAATATGAGCTAGGAGTGGGTGGAAGGATGAGTTGCAGCCACGACAAACTATGTGTTGACTAGACGGCTCATCTGTATGGTTGGAGCAGGGATGACGCCACACACTGGGTATCAGTTTGCTATCCTGGTCCATGTTTTATTGTCAAAGGAAATGGCTTTTCGGGTTTACTGGTAAATGCATCACAACGGAACACTGTCTGTATAGGCTTGACTGTGTGTTAGCGGGTAGCTGGGCTGCTTAAAGTACTTCTACTTTGGCACACCAATTACAGCAGAGATGAGAGCTGTTCAGTCATTTAGGGTCCTTTCACAGGGTAGTTGACAGACAGATCATTCAAAGGCTAGAAGGCAAAGGAAAAACAATGATGAAACAAAGTAATGAATCTAATGAATTGTAACTCTAATGAAATCAGTAACTTATTTACCATACAAAAAATATAATTAACTATTACAAATTAACAACTTACTCAAATAATGCATCAAGTTCAGAGTCAACTGGAGATGAGAGGCAACACCACCCACATGTACTGCAATATGCTGGATCAGACAAAGGAAGCGGCTAAGCAGGCCTGATTCAGGCCGCTTCATCAGCTTGGATGTGGCCTGGGAGGCAGAGGCTAAGTCCCCCTTACTGCAGAACTGTGCAGGAAGGACGATTTTCAACACTGTCGTTTCAAATAAGGAAGTTGAAACACTGTCCTCTGTGTCTTTCTGGCTAAGCACCAAGCCCATAAAAGAGGACTGAGAGGGCTCGAGCAACCGTGTGTGTTAGTGTGTGTGTCCTGAGTCCACTACCTCGTGCCTGTCTGGCCCTCGCCCTTTTCTGTCTCCCCCAGCTGTTTTTGTGAAGACATTGATCCCTCCTGCCCCTACTACAGCAGAGGCTACTGCTACAGAATGATTAAAACAGAGCAGTTCTCATAATAGTCTACCCATCCTTTCAGGTCAGTAAGTGTGCAGCTGTTGGATCATTTATTTGATATTTGGGATCGGCTGATATGGTTGTTGCTGGGCTGATACCGATTATTAGTATTCAAGTTGACCAATAATTGACATCTTGAACCGATATTCATTTGTAGTAAAAATGAAATCTTGATGTCAGAATTTTTTATGATTTTTTTTTTTAGTGGAACATAACTAAGTACTATACTGAAGATGTAAACACACCTTTCATCTTTTTCCCACAGTTTATGGATCAGAATGAGTCCTAAATGTGATATGTCCAATCCAAACAGAATAACACATTTCAAAATAATTTATATGTATAGTGTACCAAAGGAGTTCAAATGCCATGTCATTGTCTCTTTAGAAGTTCAGTGTTATTGGTCTGTGTTGAGAATTGCCAGGTCTTGTCCTGGCTGTATGCAATTTGTCCAGAATGTATAAAAAATAAGCCATTTTGGTAGCAATGAGCATCCTCTATGCAGTTCCAGCCCTCGTTTTTGTCATTTGGGGCAATTCACATTTGACATTTCCACAGTGCAACTTTAAAAATAGAGGAAATACAGTGCAGTCTGTCTAATTTTTAATGATCCTCTTTGATTGCTTTACAGGGAGCTACGATAAGGCGTGACGAACACACAGGAGCCATCATCGTGGCCCGGATCATGAGAGGAGGGGCAGCCGACAGAAGCGGTTAGTCTCTCCTCTTTTTTCTCTCTTTTCTGTGTCCAACCATGTGTGCATACATGTAAAGCCACCAAAACATTTGTATTTGACTCTACAGTGTGGAGTTAATACAATACAATACAAGATTTGCATTACAACAACAGTACATTCAGTTTGAAATGAAAAAGGAATGTTTTCAGGAATTACCCTTGTATCAGGTCAGGTTGTAAATATGAACATGAATGACAAGTATACCGGGAAGCTCTGCTTGTTGCCCACATGTTTTCTGTTTGATTTTGTATCCATTGTGTCCAGCCTGTTTTTCAGCCCTGCCACAGTGAAGCCAAAGGCAAATTTCCACATGTGTCAGCAATAATGTTTTGATTCTCTCCCAATCGCAAATGCCACCATGACGGTCAACATTAATCTGGTGTACTGTATACATCCCCGGGCTTTGTAAGCACCGGATTTTTACACAGTAGCCTGCTTATATTGTCGCATTAGAATAAAGGAATATCAGAGAGATTGTAGATGTGCAAACTTTGTGTTTCTGTGTGGTAGGACTGATTCACGTTGGGGATGAACTGAGGGAGGTCAATGGAATCCCTGTGGAGGACAAGAAACCAGAGGAAATCATTCGTATTCTCGTAAGACTCATCTGTTTGTGTGTTACTGTATTCTGCTGTGTGTGTGCTGTTCAAGGGTTCCCCGTGTGCTCCACTCGCTTGGCAAGAATTACATTCTTTGTTTGTGATGACAAAAACCTCCCCTGACTCATCTAGGACCCGATGCCTCCCATCGGGGTGCTGAAAATAAAGCAATGGCTTTTCTCTACAAGTCTCCCAACCACATGCATTGAGCCGCACGGGTCCCCCTGGATGAGATTGATGCTTAGTAGTCCCTCCAAGCAGGCCACGCCGCAGGCCTCAAATAAGCTCCGTCATGGGCCTGAACCCTGCCAGGGGGGACAACTGGAGAGGAAAGAGAGGGGCCTGGTGGCTGTCTCAGACAAAACGGCCTCCTTAGCAGACGACAGCTCTCAACACTCCTCCTTTTTACCCCCCCACATACACACACACCCTGTCCCTGCCAAGTAAAGTCATCTAATCCTAATAACCCGTCCTTTGTTGAAAAGTCAAATATTATGTGACTTTTTTGGATGAGGTGCTTTGTGAATTTTTGCAGGACAAATGACTGCTGTTTCCATCCCTGCATTTGTACTAGGCAACTGTAACTATCTTGTTTCTTCCAATATTCAGGCCCAGTCGCAAGGAGCCATCACGTTTAAAGTTGTCCCTGCCATCAAGGAGGAGGCGCCATCCAAGGAGCCAAAGGTAAGTCTTGTCCTGGCTTTATCATTAGTTGATTTGGTTACACTCAAAGGACTTAAAAACAAAAAAAACATTTCTCTGGTCCAGCATGATATCTTTAGTTGGATGCAGAGCATTGTTTTTCGGTTGCTCATGCATCCCTCTATCTTTTCCCCTAATTGTTTACATTAAATGCATTTTAGGTATGTCAGTGTGTAGATAATAAAGCTGTCAGTTGTCCAGCATTTTACAGAATTGTAGTACCCAACTCTTGGCTTAATGTGTACACAAGCATCTTCATTTATTTAACCCGAATTGTCATTTTTATAGGATGATGTGAAAAGCAGAGGACTTCAAAAACAGTTCTCCCACCCCCACATACAGCTCACGACAGTCTGGTTCAAAGTTTTTTTGAACTTCTAGCATGGCATAGCTTGGCGCAAGACTTGTCTTAGGAAGGCCTTGGCAGATGTAGTAGAGGCAAAAGAGAGCAAGAGAATAAAGACTGTAAATAGTTGTGAACTTCAATCTAACAACAGAATCTGATGTTGCTCGAATGCGATTTCTCTGCATTGATCGGTCTGTGGATAAAGAGATGTTTAATTCAGGGGATTCAGATATCTGTTGAAATTTACTTCTCTGTTGTTCCCTCAATGTAGTTTCTCAGGGTTGGTACAGTCACATAGCGAGCAATGGTCAAGTAAAAAAAGATACATTCTGAACGCAGCAGCAGAGAGCTTTGCAGCCTCCCTCTCCGTGCAGCCAACCTCGGCCACACCACAGCTGTTATGACATTCCATACCCAAGAGGGCCGAGGTCAAATGCACTGTGACATCATAATATTCCACTAAAAATCTTCTGCCCATTATTTAATGCTATAACTCAGGAACAGCAACCTCACCGGTGGGCGAGTGAATATAACCACGAGGGGGTTATTTTGGTTTATCATCGTCAAGGTGATTAGTTTTACTGGACTCAGCATCTAAAGATTCTGTCAATCATAAGTCTTTATATGTTGTGGCAATACAAAACAATATTTATCTCATGACATTTCAAATAAAGCTGGTTTAGACCTTACTCTTTACAGTGACAGAACAGTTCCCCCAGGAGCAAGTATAGTCAAGTAAAGTACAGGACAGTGTTGATTTCTTTCATCTTCTATTCCATTTCAAGTTTAGCAAAAAACTTGCCAACTAAAATAGATTTAGCCCCCCCAATTTTTTTTTAAAATAAATGTGCTTACCCTGACATGAATTTTGGGATAACTCGTCACCAAAAGTCACTCGAAATTAATTGGGTTTTACCAGTGTTTGTAGCCCCACATGGTCCAAGGTCTTATTTTTCTCTTTTAAACTTTGGCATTCATGTGTAATTTATAAGACATAGTGCCAGTGCATGCAAGTTGACATCCCCAGGTAGGTCAGTACTGTAAACATCTTCCATATCCACATCATCCAAAGACACAGTTTCTGTTGGTAGCAAAAAAAACTTGCCATATGTAGGACAACATTATCTTCTTTCTTGCGGACAACAGTAGCTTGTCGCCATTCATTTTGAGGGTGGTTTAACTGTCATTCCAACTAGCAAGCCATCATTGTTACCCACTGGGTTGTTAATACATCATCTCACATGCTAATCTATCAGTAGCAGACAGGATCCACTCCCTGGTTTTAAACTCCAAGGTCGAAAGGCAATTGATCAATTTTCGCAACACAGCCGACTGTCCATCTGTAACAGAGGTGTACGGGACAGGGTGGGCCACTTACAGCCTTTCTCGCCGTGTAATGGTTAAACCCGTCTGGCTGTTTAAGAAACCTATCTGATAAATAGTCTGTCAGTGCCAAACACTGAGCCAGGCCTTCATGAGAGTAGCCTGCACTCTTACAGGAGGTAGTGTAGATGTATCAAAGGGCAGCTTAGTGGCTGAACATGCGCAGGCCAAAAACACTGAGCCAAATGAAGAAAAGCGTGAGATCTTAGTTTGTAGATGTATGAGTGTTTTCTGCCGGAGGGTTTCGCAGCCAAAGCAGCTGTTATGACCCAAACAAAACATCTCTGTCTGTAACATAACTTTTCTACATGGCACAAAGCACTCTTTAAATCAAGAATTTAATCTCTCCCTCCATTTCCTTTGTTTTCCCTCTCTTTCACAAATATACACTTTCCTTCCCTCTCATTTCTCTTTCCACATGTACTGAGTGCTAACTCATCATGACAGACCTCAATTTGGATAGAAGATACAGCAAGTTGCTTTAGGTTGCACTAGTGGGAAAAGATGTCTGAGATTTTTCCGCTGTTAGGTCCAACCTCCTATGTGTTGATGAGGCATGTCCCGCCCCCACCGCCAAAGCAAATAAGACCAACTCCTTAAAGAAGGAAAACAACTATTTTCTGTATCCATGTTTTCCCTCAAAGGAACGGTAATAGGTATCCTATTATTTTTCTCGTACCTTTAGTGTTATTTATCCATTTAGATTGTTTGGGTGTGAGTTAAATAGTTTTGCAGATATCGGCCATAGATATGTCTGCAATAAGGAGTTTTCAACTAGTGCTCAAAGCACCAAAACAATTATATATAAGTATATACATATACATTTGAAAAACTCAACAGCAATATCTCTTCCCATAAATCTTGACCTGGGTGTTCAAGATAATCAACAGTGCGCACTTTTTTTGCAGGAACTAAAAATTCCCCAAAACAGGAGAGGGTGCCCTTGCCGTAAGACAGGAGTTGTTGGCGTTTGACATGTGGGAGAGAAAAGAAGTTTGCTGCTGGTCAATGCACGTTGCTATATTATGTCTCTGTGTCCTAGCTGTTTTCTTAATATACCTGCCCAGTAAGCCAAGCCCAAGATGCTGGGTGATAGTGGTGGCAATGTTTTTTTTTTACAGGTTGCTATGAATGTGTTTTTCTCCATCGTGCCATTGTCAATGCATTTTATTTTTATTTTTACGAGATCAGATCACTTAAATGTAGAACAGTAGAACTCACAGCTCTGTTTAATAGTGAAAGTAAGAGCCTTTCCACACGCACAATGCGAGGAGAAATCAAGTGATTGGGACTAAACAGCTCTGTAGCCTTAAGAAACGATGTAAAGTCTCACCACATTTGGAAGATGGTAACAGGGCTTTGGCCAATCTAAGTCTTGATGGAACAACATCGAGAGACTAACTTGGCCAACAGTGTTCAGCGTTCAGCTTCTGATTGCAGTGACCTTTCCGGAATAATTTTCCTGAGCAATGGTGAAGCACCTTCTGTTTTTACCGTAACAGTTTACTTTCAGCGTTCACACTCTACGCAATGGAGGGAAAGGGTTTTTTGGGGTTTTTTTTGACAGTAAACAGTTGCTTTTTCCAATTGTGCACTCAATCCAGTTTTCTGTTGTCTTCCCCTCCCCTCCTCTGCTATATGTGCAGGTGTTTATGAAGGCACTCTTTGACTACGATCCTAAGGAGGACAAAGCCATCCCATGTAAGGAGGCTGGACTGGCCTTTAAGAAAGGCTCCATCCTTCAGATCATGAGCCAAGATGATGCAACCTGGTGGCAGGCCAAAGTCGAGGGGGAAGCCAATCCCCGTGCCGGCCTGATCCCATCCAAACAATTCCAGGAGAGGTAAGAAACCACCCCTGCTAGATCAGCCTGTCATGTCTGCCTTTGCCTCTTAACAAGACTGGCCCAATTGTCTTACTGCTGTCACAGCCGCACACGTTTCTCTCTCTTTCTCCCTCTCTTTTTTCTACCTCTTTTCTTGCTTCACACTGCCAAAATAGTCTGGATTTCCACACAATGTCTGGCCTGAAATGAGTAATGACAGAAAATGATAGCGCTGGTACCGATCCACTTTGGACGGTAAGTGGATGGAAAATCGCACATCAATGTGCGCTCGGACAGCCGCACTTGATGTGCAACACAGAGCTCAGCAGGCCGGGGTGGTTTCTTGGAAAAGAAGGCAAAAAACAACACACACACACACACACACACACACACACACACACACACACACACACACACACACACACACACACACACACACACACACACTGAAAGAGAGAGGAAGGGAAGCGATAGAAGAGAGAGAACAATTGACAAACATTCCGATTTAACACTGCAATTTTGTCAACAGTGTTTTTCTTTCACCTCGTTTCTCCTTCAACCCTTTTACCAGTCTCAGCTGACGGAATGAAACTGGTGCATATTGGGGAGTGGGTTCTCTGTTGCCTAGCAGGGAGTGTTTATTATTCCCTATGCGGTCATGGAAAACTGATGGTTTTATTGTGCCTTTTTCTTTCTCTTTTCTTTATCCTCCTCTATCTTATTCAAGGAGATTTGCACTGCGGCGACCTGTTGCGACTCTCCCGTTCCAGAAGACCTCTAGCCGACGATCATGTAAGCATATATCATCTGCTGTGATAGGCTCTAACAAACCAGAACAGGTGGGTGGGCTGTGAGAGGCTATGCAGAGGAAGGGATACTTGGTAGCTAATGTCTAAAGTTAGGGATATGGTCCATCTCTGCACTGTGAGGCTGCAGCTGAACCTGAGGTACAGTTGCACTGCTTCACGCCTGTCATCAGAGGAAGTGTTGTCTGGATTTACCTCCCTTCCTTTTTTCCTGTCTGCCAGACTCTCTTGCCTCTGTCCCCCTCTCGCCTTCCATGTGTTGATGTGGTATAAGTCATGCAGGAGCTTAAATGCGAAGAAGGCGGAGGTTTGCCCTCTGGAAAACCTCTCTGAGCCTTTACACCTTCCAGCAAAAAACACTCCGTCCTACTCATCCAGCTCACCTCTCCACATCTCACAGAACGTAATGATAGATTAATGAGCTGATACGAATCTGCAGATGCGATGGAGGCTAAACACTACTCTCTGGAGCACTTTAATGTACCTTATGGTGCAAGCCTGGACAGTAAAACTCACCCAGGCCAGTCAGTGTAGCAAAGCCGCGGAGAATGCATCAGCAGAGGTACTCACTGTAGCAGAAATGTGCTATATGAAGTCTGGATGTATTGTAGGGCGTCAGGAAATGGAGGGATTATGGCTAAATTACCCTTATTAATCAAACATTACTGATTGCTTCATAATGAAGATGGAAGACATAAACAATGTTACACAAGAAAACGACAGCAGCAGAAACAATCAGGGACAGATCCTGCTTTTAGATTTAAGACTAGAATATAGCTTCGGAACTTTACCAGCTCAACTTCATTTATTTATATAGAACTTTACACACAGGATGTTAATCTAACTTTGAGTCACCTTGCCTGGACAATTCCAAACAGGGCTTGTGATAGACATGGTGTGTATGACCTTTTTGCCAGGTTTGGCATGACCAAATACAATGTTTTAAGATTTGTTGTCCTACTAGTAACATAATGTGTTTCTAAGGACTTGAATTAAAATGCAGATGAATATGTTTAGAATAGTCCTTTTTTGGGATTTCCTCATGGCTTTTCGATCTCACTAATATTTAGGATCCAACTACTCAGTCAAAGTTCATAACTGTCTCCAAAAAGAAGCCTGCAGCTGCTCCATCAACAAGATTTTTTTCCTTAGAAATTATTCCTAAAAAAACAGCGACTTTAAGTATTCAAATTACATGGAAAATGTTCTTCTAATTCTAGTACATGAGTTCAATCTAAAGCGTCTCATTTGTTGGAAAGTTATGTCCGTCATTTGGAGTTAGTGTAAATAAATGAAATAACTAGATGTGTGATTTAATCAATTTGAAATGCCTTTTATGTACAATACTGAATTATGATAAACACTTGAAAAACACTTTTATGTAAAAGTTCTCCTTAACTCTATATGTAATAATTAAATAAACACATAAGGTTTATGTATAGGTCGGCATTAGCTGACTTAACATGAAAAGCTTTGCAGTAAATGTGAGCCTTTACCCGAAAATTTTTCTGCCACTGGAAAGAAATGTGGGCGTGAGACGTGTGTAGTGGAGGTCTGCAGAGCACTGGCGTTTGAAAGCCAGTCCACACCTTCCCCGGCTGCTTTTTATGCCACAACCGTTTGCGGCCACAGCAGGACTTTTCATCCACACCTGACTGAAAAGCTGTATAACAGACTCTCTGACATGCAGTCTCAAAATGACAAAGACATCAGCAATGATTTACAAACAGTTTCCAAATAGCAATTTGGTTTGTATATGGAGAGCTACAGTGCATGAACAGAAGGCTGTCCAGCTGGCATCGTGACTGTGCATTACAATATGACTGCATGTGCCTGCCTGTAGCCATAAAGGGGGGGAAAAAACCATGCTGCCAATATCTGCTGTGCATTCTGCAGAGCTTGAGGGCCAGCCCGCACCACACAGTCTGCATTCACACTGTGCAATATGTGATGTTTGCATTTTTGCAACCTTTAAAACTGTAAGTAAAAGAAAAAGTTAAAAAAGTTGTACCTTATGCAAGTTAGGGACAAACCTTTCTTTCATACAGCTTTAATACAAAAGTAAAAACTAAGACATTATCTATATGTCATAGAGCTTATTACAACTTATCCCATATATATACCACTTCTCCACAGTAAACCATTCCCTATATGTAACCTTTCCATGCTTTACATTAGCTACAAGCATAAACAAAATATTCATAACAACAAATTTAGGCCTAATGAAAGCACATACGTAGTCTGCTGCAATATACAGTTTTTCTTCCTCCTTCCATTCTGCATTTCCAAAAACATACAATCCCTCACAAAGTACACCACACTTATACGTGGTTTTATAGTCCTGCTCTGGTCTTACAATGACCCCTTTGAACCAAAAGCTGGTTCTTATTGGCCTTATTTTCACTGTAGATTACCACTTTTAGATGGACATGTCCATTTTACTACTTGTTGCTATGACATGGCGGTAAGCCCTTAATGTAATGTGACTCTTTCAATATGTAGCTCTGAAATTACCAACAGAGCTACGCTGACCACCTCCAAACTTAGCATTAGGCTCCTCAGATTCATGGTGAATTATGGATGTTGTCATTTCCTGGTTATGTTCAACCACATACTGGCATACATGGTGCAGGATGGCCAAAAATAGCCTGCTAAAAAGTTAGAGACAGACAGTGCTGTACTGTTCCCTTACTATTTCATTTTAATGGCCCAGTTCCTCCTATGAGTTATGGGATTTATAACCCCAACCCCTCCTCTCTATGCACAGAGGGCAGGTGTAAAATGTAGCGGAGTCTACTGTGGCCCCTACCGAAGGAACATAAGTCCTCTTTTGACTGTAGCAATACTTTCTCCCTAATGTCATACATACTGTAAGGATTAACTGTGTTTGCAGCAGCAGCAGTAGTAGGAAGTCCCTTGACATGGCCCCTTGAGGACTAGATGAATAACTGGGGAGTGATAACAGTTCACTCTCTGTTCTTGCGGAGACGCACACGCACATTTTATATAAAAAAACAAAAAAAAAACTCAATTAGAGAAAAATGTTGGATCGAGTTGGAGAGTAAGCAATGGGTTCAATGAATAAGAGTGAAGGGTGTAAAAGAAAGTCCAAGCTGAAATGCAGAAAAGATGGAGAGAGAAGCGGTCGAGGGGTCACGTTCAGTAGCAGATGTGGCCCCTGTGGAGTGGTGGTGGCTGGGTCAAGAGAGATGGAGGGAGACATAGCTTGGATCCTGGCCCCGGTACACACTGGACCAGCTAGGCCCTGAGGCCATAAACTACAATCTAATTGAAGGATACTTTGGAGACCCCGCTGTTACAGAGCAGAGGACGGAGGTGGTGATTGAGGAGGGGGTCCCTTTCTCTCTCTATTTCCAGCCCGGGAGCTCCGTCGGCTGGAACAATATTGGTCTTGGCGAGGGGCTTCGGCAAGCATCGCTTAACTGTGTTCAACATTTGCAAGATATAAATAATCCCTTTCCTCACTGTTGCGCTTTTGTAGATGCATTCCTCGGTTATGAAACTAGTGTTTAAAATGCCATCAGTTGTCCCGTTCAAGCCAACTATTTAATCGGGTATAGGGGTTAAATAAACTATTTTACATCCATAGTTGTCAACCTGGCCTGCCTGCATCCATCTTTTTACCACGCATCTCCTTCGATTGATACCTGGCTCTCCTCCAGCTTTCCCATCTGTTCTCTCTGAACATACTACCGTCTCTCTGGGCTTTCGTACGGCATGTCTGTTCCTCCGTCTGACATGCAAAACCACTCCACTGTCTGATTGTTTAGTTTGGTTCGCAGTCTGCCAAACACGTGGACACACTTATCTCTCACCTTAGGGTCTTTATATATCTCTCTCCATACATTATGGTGCTATCCCTGTTACCATTGCCCCATCTCTCTCCAGCGAGTGTCTGAACCATTTTGAACTGGCGCCCAAAATAGGTCTTAAGTGACCCTGAACCTGGCCCCATGTTCATCCGTCCATTTCATTTTTCAACTTATAGATGCAGTAGTAGATTAAGTGCAATCGGTGCAGGATAAAAGTAAAATTTTATTCTCAAAGGTTAGCGCAAGATAACTCCCTTGGAGACCACCCTCAAAGTTTTATAGATCAAGTTTGAATTTGTTTCCGTTCGCATTAAAACTGCATTTTGGTTCATTGTCAGGATGCCAGTTCCGAGTTATATGTCAGATTTTGTCAGCTTTTTAAAACAAACCATCCTCATTCTGTCTTCTACTCATTTCCTTATCCGTACTGTGAATTTTGAGCTCTTTATTTAAACGCCAAAAGATGCACAACAAAATTCAAATTTTGTGTAATTTCGTAGTCATTTTCGTAGTTCAACATAGAGATGTTGCAAGCAAGAAAAAAAGGTAGCAGCATCTAGTTTGTGCAAGGAGAAGGCCATCTGTATGCTGGCTGGTGGTAAGGATGACATCAGCTCATAACTCAAGGCCATTTACAGGGTGCTGACTAGGGGTCAGTCCTTTGTCTATTCTTCCCTTGTAAAGAGTTAGCTGGAAGATTTTTCTAGCTGCCGTTCAGATTGACGGTGCCAGATATCATCCCATTCAGCTCCAAAGCAAATATAGTCATGTAAAAGATAATATGACTTATGACGTGCCTCAAGTTGCCAAATTGGATGATCGTTAACACTCGTGGTGTTGATGACGAGGACAGTGCGGGTGGTTTTGATCATGACCTACTATTAAACATTTGCCTAAGGCTCAGCGTTGGAAAGAATGAGATCGCGGACACAAGCGGCTGAAATGAGTTTCCTCATAGGTTAGGCTTAGATATAAGATGAGGAGCTAGAACATCAAGAGGGAGCTGGGATTAGAGTTGCTGCTACTTTGCTTGAAAACGACTCAGCTGAGGTGATTCCTTGGCACCTCCCTTTGGAGGTTTTTACAAGCACCAACTCAATGGAGACCAGGCAGCAGACCCTGAACTCGATTGATTCCCTGTTCAACTTAGACTCATGATTCTTACCATAGTTTTACACGCAGTTTTCCTGTAAAATGAAGGCTTTGGTAAATGGACTTGATCATTGTTTCAAATTGATCTGTTGGTACAATTGTGTTTTAATGTGTGTTACAAGTGTGTAAAATGTTTCAAGTGTGTGTAGCACAAATGATAATATCAAAGTTTTGCCAAATTTTGTGTTTGCACACAGCACTGTGAGCCTTAGCCCATCACTTGAACCTGTGGAATATAGACAATGAGAAAGTATAAACCACTGCCTCTCACTTCCTACAGTTAGTACTAAGTGCTATATCGAAGGCAACTGGACTTGTTTCAGTTTCTTGAAGAAACTGGTTAGCTTTTAGTTTCTTCAAGAAACTGAAACAAGTTCAGTTACCTACGATATAGCAATTAGTATTACCATGACCTTGATGACTGAGAACCTTAATCAACTTCTTACTGTTAGATACTTCCATTATGAGTACAGTGTTATTGTAATCAATAAAATGACAAAACACAAGACCTTGCTAATGCACTGGAATGACCCTTTAACAAAGAGTAGATCTACACATGTCACCCTCGTCTTCACCCCTTCTGTCATCCTCTGTGGTGAATCTGGTGTGTGGGCGACATGTGATATACCCGTAAGCCTCTGTCCCTTTCCAGGGGGTGAATGGGACATGAAGTATCAGCAAGGCTGGTTAGCTGACTGGTGGCAGACTGGATGACTGAACACTAAGAATTCATGCGAAAGTTGGCGGCCGCAATCTAT
>CAEMYA010000004.1:1327000-1355280 GCA_903131615.1 Diplodus sargus
GCAGAGTCTTTCGGGTGGTTTTTATGTCCTACGTGGCTGTTGGATATTATCACACTGGAAAATGAGCTTGCATGACTGCTAGCAACTCCAAGCATTTGTGTGTGTATGTCTGTGTGTGTGTGTGTGCACAGTCACAGCTTATGTTTAGATTGTGTTAAATGTACTCATCTTTTGTTTTCCTACACTTTTTTCATTTAGTCTCTATTTTACTGAAAGACTGTGTCTGTACTGTGTGTGCTTACACACAAGTGTTCATTTGCAGTTTTGGCCATTACCCAGTCACAGCCTGGTGCACACTATTAAGAGGTGCGTGCGTGCGTATGTGCGTCCGTGCGTGCGTGCATGTGTCCGTGCGTGAGACTCGAGCAAGGAAAGTTTAACTCAATACCCCAACACACACCACACGAGGACACTGCCACTCCTCAGCTCTCATTCCAGGGAAATTCAAAACAGAACTATTGTCAACAAATTTGATTTGACCTGTCAAACTATTGAAAGATTTTGGTACCACACATATCATACATTCCTTTTCAACTAGTAAGCCTTGGATCTTCCTGTGACAAACATGTTGGTGTTCCAATGTACTCAAAGCTTTTTCAGGACAAACGGGCAGGCTCTCTTTATTTGAACGGGACTTGGATCACTCCTTAATTCTGGATCAAATCAAATCCAATCCCCTCCGTCTATTTCAGTCTCCATCAGCGCTGAATATGAGAAGATTAGTGGAGAGGTTTTGGTAAGGGATGGGGTGCTACTCACTGCTGCATGAGGCTTTAATGTATTATCCCTTAGGCAGCGCTAGAGGGGGGCTCTGGAGGATTCTGCCCATTGTTTGGATGAAGCTGTCTTGAAAGATTTAAGAGATCTAGGCACATCAAGTGCAGAGCCTCGTTATGAAACCCTGTGCACCTGCCTACCCTGTGGAAAGTAGCAGAGATTGCCCTTGGCCAAAGCTAATGAGATGACAGCTTGTGATAGTCTAAGACGGATAGAATTAATGACTTTCATAGTATCACTAAAGCCTAATTAGTCAGTAGTGTGTTTGCATTGTGATAAAAGACTGACCACAGGTGGTTTTTGAGTTTGAACTTGCAGAAAATTGTTTGTTTTCAAAAGGATATCATTCGCATTATGCTTTGAATATTTATTGTAGTGATGTCAACCCTTGTGAATATAGGTTTCAGTCTGTTGTCTTTGCAGAAGAAATGCAGATGAGCGGTGTGTTTTTTCCACTGTGTGGCAGAGGCTAATACTCCGTGGGTAGGATTGGAGGGGATGAGGGTGCTGTATGAGTAGATTAACCACAGGAGGAATGGCACAGGCAACGCAAGCCACAAGTTGCCCACAGTGGAACTAAGTCTGCCTTAAATGTTCAGTGTAACACTATATTCAGTACTTGGCCACATGTGCACGCTCATACGTATACACAAGCCCATGCAAAAATATTATTATTCTGCTCCGATGACTTACAGTGTGTTTCATTTGTAACTCAGCAGAGGTCCGTAGCTCCATCCCTGATTAAGAGACTGTTTGGAAAAGAACAAGCTGACAGGAATGCAGACTCTTTCTCTTCACTGCTTGTCTGCACAGCCCCACAGTTTTTTGAAAATGTTGTGGAAAGTATTAAAGGGCAGGCATCAGGATCTGTTTCAACTCCTGATTCTTCTTTTAGTAGATCGTTTTCATGCTGCCTTAATTGCACCCTGGTATCGAATCTTTGAGTTCATTAATTACTCATTTAAAAACTAAAATAATGGAGGAGAAGGCTGAAAACAAGCCATGACCATATGCAGAAATAAGATATTAGACATCCTGTGTTCTGGAGAATTATCTACTTCGACTTTGAACCAACATCTGTCATATATATGCAGCCGTGGTCCTCAAATTAGGGCTGAATGTCTCCTTTTGATACTTTCATAGATTATCAGAACAAGGTGTGCATTCTCTTGTATCCGCTTGTGATGGCAGCGCGAGGACGCGGCGCACATCATAAACCAATCAAAGATGACAGGCGTTGTAAAATGACTCTTATGGCCATCCAAAGTACACTAAAATATACACACATGCACCAGCACACACATGTACCGCACCGCTATCTAGAATTGCAATGTGAATGACTTGCAAATCGTAGCTTGACAGTTATGTGAATGACCAATAACCAACTAGCAGTAAATTCACATCCTGTAGCAGTCAATTATACGAAAAATAACCATCAAGTTTCTTCCATGTCACACAATGAATTTTTAGCAGAGATCTGGCATTAACACATAAAATGCAACGTATCTGCATGAACCTCTTCAACCCGGATCTAACCCTGGGATCATCGCTACAACTCAAATGATGAAAAAATGTTGAGAATGAAAATGAGGACCATCCTTGGTTTTAGTATATCTCTAAAAAATAAAAAAAAAAGCATTATGCAGCTTAACAGGATTGCGATCATTTAAAGCTATATGCACAATAAATATCTCCAAATTTTGAGATCTCCCCAAAGCACACAAAAATACTAGGTTATATTAGGCAACAACATTTAAATATCAGGACACTTTTGACCAAATACCATAATATTAATATTACAGCAATATTGCATATTGGAACTTTAGCAAAATATTAACACGATGAGACCTTTGATAAATAATCATCAGTAATGTAGATATAAAGGCACGTATTAAAACAAGTAGAACAGTCACACCACTTCACTGTAATGCAGCCTTTAAAACCAGGCAAAACTTGTCTAAAATGATATAAAACCTAAGAAGATATGGAGTTTCACATCACGATAACAATGTTGCCTGTCACTATAAATTTCTGGCGAAAATCAGAGAATGAGGAAGGAAGTCGGCAAACAAGACTAAACATAAGGTGAATAAAACTTTAAAACGGTACTTTGTCCGTGAACTTTTTGGCTCTTGCCACTTTACCTGAGTCATGTAGACTAATGTCATCAGCTACTGCCATGAACCCACGCTACTTCCATCTTGAAACCCCACTGAGAAATCCTTAGCGGCAGAATTTATGTACTTTGTGTTTCGAGACCATAAGAATCAAGACGTGTAAAAAAAAAAAAAAAACAAGGATGGGTCACAGTCATAGCTTGATTAAAGACCTCCGAACCTTCTCTGAGAGGTATGTGTATCCTGTCCACAGAAGAAGAAAATTAAAATGCACTCACCCCTGTCACCAGGGGAAAATGTGAATCAAGCGTTTGAGTGTGATATCCAGGGAAACTGTTTGGCCGAGCGCTACTCTGTTCTGCGTTCACCTACAGCAAAGACAGCTTTCATAAAACCGAGCTGCACAATACAATATGAGGTATTGGACATGGAGCTGTGGAGGTGTTTGCCAAGACACTGAATTGACCGTAAATCGAATTGCACAGCTGCAAGTTTAAGTGTGCATATACTCCTCGTGTCTGAATGTAGACACTGACACAAGCCTTTTTTTTTTTCTTGTCCAGCTGGGTTCAGGAGAAGCTTTCGTCTCAGCAGGAGAGACAAAAAGACCAACAAGTCCATGTACGAGTGCAAGAAGAGTGAAATGTATGATATGGCTGACGTGCCGACGTACGAGGAGGTCACATCGTACCGAAGGCAGAGTGGAGCTAAACACAGACTGGTGATCATCGTAGGTGAGTAGCGAACGGAAACCCTTGTCAGGAAATGCCATTGTTGTCAACCGCTGATGTCATTGCTTACCTAAGACTTCATATGTGAATTTTGAGTGGGGGCTCTATTTCTGTTAAACTTGGCAATATACATTTTAATAAAAACCAGCAGGGTGACACATACAGATCACAAGAACAACTCTGTGACTCAGAGTTCTGCAGCTCCAGAAGCCCCAGGTGGCTTGGCCTTGCCCTCCCACGACCCCCAACCCAGAAATCAGCATCCTGACGCGGGGACCCGCTGGTAGTCATCCCGGGCCTCATTAATTTTGACTTTTAGCACTCAGTGGAATCGATGCAGCAGACCTAATATTAATCAGTCACATTTAGTACTTTCATTTACAGCACCTCACTCTCAATGTCCTTATAATTTTTTTTCGAGCCAATGGAATTGTTAACACTTGCCTGGAGGAGCGCGTGTTACAAAGCCCTGCAAAGACCTTTACAATGTGCCAAGGTCTTGAAATGAATTTAGCGGTTTCTCATTCTGTGTTTGTGGTTAGGAGACGCGCGATGCCAGCAAATGGTGGAACAATATGCTAAGCCAGGTGCAACAGTAAAGACTTAAATCTTGCTTAGGATCAAGCTGTACCATCAGTGAGTACTAGGTTTTTCCACACGTTTTTCTTGTTAGGTTTGTTGCTTGTAACAAAAATCGACAAGAATGTCCCAGACACTGATGAAACAAAACATTCCCCAACTTTTCAGTGTGATTGCTTCTAACCAATATTCAGTCATCAAGGAATGGGAACACACAAGTCTGTTCCAGTCTTCATCTTTTTGTTCCAGACATCCCAACAGCAGTTTTAAAACATTTGTGAAGTTAATCTAAAAAGTGAAAACCACTGCCAAGCAATGTCTCAAGGTCTTCTCTTTTTTTTTCTTTTTTTTTTTGTCACACATGCTCTGTGCGGAGGTATGCTCCTAGTCTGATTGACCAAGCCTTCATTCACTTAAACACACTGTACAGAGCATGGACTTCATCAGACGTGTTGCTAATTAGCGAGCCCATTTCCCTGCCAGCATGACACAGCCTTACACAGAGGATGCTGAACCTCTCCCACCTGTCATGCTAATGTAAATATTTTCAATTAACTTCCATAATTTGGAGGACAACCCATGGACCATTTCACACAAAACAAAGTGGAGGGCCAAGGAAAGATCTGCTTTATGTTTCTTGGCCTCCCTCCTTTTTCCTCTCCCCTGAGCCTCTTGATTTTTCTTATAAGAAAGTCTTTTCTCTGCGAATTCTCTCGTGTTTTTCTGTTCAGGGGTGCAACACATTTTTTTCTCAATGCAAGGATGTGTGTTTTCACCACTTTCCACTGAAAATGTCTGTGCTTCAGTTGATCTATAAAAGCAGGAAAAACTCAGTCTTAGTTATGAGTCCGTGCTGCAAATATTCACTCAGCTTCCCCAGCTTCAGACCTGCTTCAATCCCAGCAGGCCTAGACAAAAGCAGTCTTTACATTTCTAGTCACTGATTATTGATCTTGATGGCTGAAATTGGGACAGTTGTCACCAGCATATCTTATTAGCTGTAGCTAGCTGCTCTGTTAGCATCCAGGATAGCTTCCATGTAGTTCGGAGATACTACGCTGTGGACGTGCTGGTGGTGAAAAGGTTTTTTTTTAATATATTTTCTAACATAAATTTGTCACCCCACATAATGCTATAGCTAGCTAGTGATGTTCTGCTTGGCAGTGTAAATATCCTGGTCACTATAGGAGGTAGAAATCTAGTTAGATCAACATGCTAATGCCTGTAGCGTATTTTAGAGCAGATAAACGCACAAAAATCCATTATGCTTACTTTTGTCTTTATACATTTTCAAGCAAATGTATTTTTACATGCTGCATGTGAAGCTACTGAACAGCTGATGGTTTTGAGAGAAACCTGGTTATTTAACCTGACAAAATGGGGTTTCGATTTCCACATTTCCTTGTAATTTGACACACTGAACACACAGAAAGCATTTGATGAATTGAAAGTTTTTTGTTCGGGGTAAAGCCATGTTATGTTTAAGTACACTGATGCCTAAATTAATGTTTATGTGGTATCCAAATATATAACATTAAAGCTCTATTTGAAGACTTTCATCCTGTTGAAAATGTAATAGCAGTGCATTGTAAATGACCTGTGGTTACCATATTACACCACTGTCATCCTTTTTAAAATGTGGTAGCAGCACAGCCAGCTCGGTGTGTAGTGCTGTAATACACCATGTCCTGAAAGTGGGGGAGACTGTCGGTTTGAGGCTGGGTTAAGGCTCTGGAGCCCAGAGCCGGGCCTCGTCGGGCCTGGCCTCGGCCTGTTGGCACAGACCGCATACGATGTGCTCCGTGCTTGGCCTGGAAGTTATTAAGCTTGCGATATTAAAAGCAACTTCTCTAATGAGTGCGGTAATGAAGTCTGACACTTTTACTAGCGCAGCAATCTGCAAGGCCGGGGGTGCCACAAGAGGGCCAGCGAGAGAGACAAACGGAGGCAGAGAAAATCACATAAACACAATGTAAATACTGTAGCGTAGTCCAAAAAATTTAGAAGAGTTGGGCTTTTTTTATTGTGGCGTTCAGATTTATAATGTTGCTGCTGTATTGGGGCATTGTTTGAAACAAACAATGCACAAAGAAGTGGCACGTTTAAGGTCAGACAGTGGAATAGGACCACAGGGCACTGCTCCTGCTTGTAAAAGACCCGGTGGTGGGCCTGTTGGGCCCCCTTGGCAGGCTGTGGTGCAGCTGGAATAAGCTTTAATCGCCACCTGAGGTATTCTGATGAAGGCCTGCTGCCATGCATCATTGATATCACAAGTGGCAAGCAAGGGAGCGATGTACAAGGTGAAAATGGTTTTTATGGGCATGCAGAAGTAGGGCCGTTAGTCATACCAATGGTAGCACATATGACTCTGTTGCGCCCCCGTGCCTGGACCTCGATATCCACATTCAGACTCAAGTAAACATGCTTCTGTGGAGGTTTGTGGCCTGCTGGGAGGACTGTCTGCACCACTGTGATAAGGCTCATAAAAGAGCCTCTATTACCGCCATCATCAGCACCTACAACAACATTGGTGCACAGCCTTGTTCAAACAGCACTGCTGCATTCCATACCGCGCTCCTGAACCAAATTCAAAATGAACTCCATTTCCTCATCTTAATAAATCAGCAGCTCTCAACCCCCAGGTTGTCTGACTTTTTCCTCCTCGCTGAAAAACTCTCCCCAGCCAAGATTGATTGCTGTCTTCATGTCGACCATGTGCTTGTTTATGCGAAACGGTAACCACAGAATGCCTCGCGCCATCTGTCGAAAGAGGGTCAAGGTATTTTTCTCTATTTTTGTTTTTTTTAAACTCTTTTTGAATTCATAGTAGAGTGTGTGAGTGTGCTGAGGAAACAGCTTTTATCACTTTCAGCAGTCAGACACAATAGGACCCAAACCATGTGTTGCTGGGTGCAGAAGTAAAGGGAAAACACGGGGTGTGAATTTGTCTCTGTGTGAAGGCTGCCAGTGTTCAGAGATTATGCTTAAAAAGAGCCTTGTTGTCCACACCTATTTATCAAGTTGTGGATGTCTTGAAAACTTTCCTGCTTCACACCAGATGAAATGTAGAGGAACGGCCCAGATAGCATGTGAGGAAACAGGAGCACTCTTTCTCTTAGGATTACAGAGCTTGTCTTTTTCCACATTTTTTCTCTCTCTCTGACTCTCTTTCCACCTAATCCGCATTGCTGAGTGAACTCATTGTCTGTTTGTTTTAGAGGACTGGCCTGCTAAACACATTTGCCTGGAGAAACGAATTTCCAATAGGGTTTGATGCGATTGTAGTGCCTGCCCAGAACGTCAGGCATGTGAGGAATCTCGAGCCAGGATCAAGCGCCGTCTCTGACTGTCCACACACTGCAGAGCTGCGGTGAAACACTGAAACGTTGAGCCATGCACTTGTAACTCCAAAACTGATTTCTTGTCCAGTTCGTTGGAGACAATGATGCCATTCGCTTCAAATTAGGATGATGTAGTAGCCTGGTAACAAGCACCAAAATACTGGAGAAGTGGGTTTCAGAAATGAATATGAGACAGAGACAAAAACTCTAAAAAAGCAAAAAACAAAACAAAAACCGAACCGAACCGAAACCAGTGTGTAAAAAAAAAAACTTTGATTGAACTTTCCCGTTCTCAACGTGTTGGAGCAGTTGGCTATTAAATGCTGGAAGGATGCTCAGCTTTTGGAGCCACAGAAGAATTCATAATCAGTGTTCAAATAGTCCCTCCTGTCTTCTCCTCTCCAACTCTTTGCCTCAGTTTTCCCACTTGGGATGGGATGGAATGCAAAGTCCAGATGACTTGTGACAATACGGGAAAAAAATGCTTCCTTACCTCTACTGTATACCCACAGTATATTGGAAGATGAATGTTTTGTCAAACTACAGTTAGGAACTGGTTAAAAATGGACTGCAACTGTCAAATTTCTGTTGCATTGTCATATTAAATCAATTGTGTTTACTAGAAAGGCTGGGTTGATTTTGTTTTAACCGAATTGGTGAAATTAAATTCACACCGTGGCAAATCGATTTAATGTTACATAAAAGAAACACTGAAGAAGTTCTCATTTCTTTGAGAATAAACAGTGACACTGGTCTAGAAGTAGGAGTAAGCACAGGCACTATAATAGAAAGTAGAGTTAAGATAAGAAAAGAGAGAAAAGAGAGAAGCTGACTATTAACATTTTATTTTAATAGATTAATCCAATATTGTATTATTTACTTTTGTTTCAAGGGTCACTCACTTCTAATCGCCATGTTCAATTACAGTAACTAATCAGTACTGATCAACCTGTCCAAATAAAAAGTAAACTGTTTGTCATGCTCTGACTGGAGCTTTAAAAAGTCTGAAAAAGCAAACCAGATGATGTCGGGGAGGGTGTAGTGAAAGATGCTGGCAAGTTGTGTTGTGGGAACAGGAGGATCAAGTGTTTTTGGAGCTTGACCCATACCGTGGACTGGAAGTCAGGATATCACGGCCTCCACTGTTTCAGTTTTGACCGATGACATTCACCTGTAAAAAGTCTTTCGAATCTGTTTTAGTCCCTCAAGTTTTGGGAAATAAAACACAGTTTCTTTCATATTTAACAAAAACTGTATGTTAAATTTCATATTGTATGATGATGATAAAGAATTCTGTTATTATATGTGATTATAATTTCCTAAAACATACCATTTGTAAAAACTGGTTCTGGGATACATCCTAAATTGTTACTTTGTATTGTCTTATTCCAAGTAAGACTGTCACATTAGTGTTGACTTTGCCTTTTCTACATTAAGTGAACTTCTTGATAGATTCTGTGACTTCTCTCATTGTCATGCTGTGCTTGCTTGTTTTTGTCTGCGCAGGACCGACAGGTGTTGGCTTGAATGAGCTCAAGAGGAAACTGTTGATCGCAGACCCCCAGCACTTCAGTGTAACCATCCCACGTAAGTACTCTCCTCTGACGTTAGGTCCATCCCTGGCCGTGGTCACATCCAACATTAGTTGAGCATCGTCCAGTAGATTCCATCGGTCTTCCAGTATTTCCTTTCCTCATCTTTCTTCTTTTTTCTTTCTTTCTTACAGACCATTTTGTCAAATGTCATTGCAGCAGAACAACTTGCAAAAAACAGATTTTAGATTGCACTGTAAGATGACAGTATGTAAAATGTTTAGGGTATGTTTTGCATAGAATTTTACCAGATCTGCCATTTCATGCATTTGTGCTCTTATTCTATATATTGTCTCTGTGTGATCTTAATTAGAGCAAGTTAAAAAGCTGAACATTTTTTAATTTTAGGTGTTGCCACTTTTGCTTTTTACATTGATAGCCCTAACCCTAACCCTAAATATATTGACGTCTGCATGCATCTTAACAAGCAAAATATTTTACCAGAAAGCTTTTTTTCTGCTGTATGTGGAGTTTGGTTTGGTCTTGAGGTAAAAGCTTGCTGTCAGTGAGCTATCAGTGTAACTGATGTAAGCTCAGGGCGACTTACTGTAACAACCAAGATCCCCAGAGAGGTGGAATAGGCAAACAACGAGTAGAAGCTTCTGTTTAGAGTGTTTTTGTAGCTGAATGGTTACAGGGCATGCTGCATGGACGCATTGTCACAGTCATCACTAGTTCGATTCCAGTCGGCAACTTTGGCTGCAACTCCTCTCTCTCCCCTATCACCTGTCTGCCTCAGTCCCTATCCAACAAAAATGCCCCCAAACAAATCTTTAAAAAGAAAAAGCTGTTATCTGGAGAAAGGACCCTCCTCAATCATCAGAAAACTGACACCTCAGCTGTGTTGTCATGGGGATAAGTTACCTCGATTCTGCTAGTGCCCAAGTTGCCTCTCATAAATCTGTCCCTGGCGACAAACACATTGTAAAATCACTGTATGAGAAATGTAAGCACTCAGGGTGCCAGAGCAGATTCCCACTGCACAGCACCCCGGTGCACCCTGGGAGGTTTTTCTTTTGTGCAACAAATCTAAATAATCACTTTAGCTGAAGGATGGTTAGCTTTCTTGTGCTGTCTGAGCCGTGAAGGTCCAGTCTGACACACACCCGCAGGCAGTCGGTATTAGCTCTGAGGCAGCAAGGCCCAGGCGCTTGTTTCTCCTCCTCTGCAATTGTCAGCTTTTCACAGTCTGCCTGACAAGCTCCCAATGATTGAAGAAACTGCGTTTTTCTACCTCCTGAAGACATGCCATTCCACTGCTTCAGCAGTTGGCACCGAGCTACCCAGCCTCCTTTTTTTCTCAGTTTATTTCTCTCTTTCTTTCTGTCTTTTTCTGTCTTTTTTCCCCTGCTGCCTCCTCCCTTTTTCTCTCGTATAAGAACCCAACAACAGCTCGCCATAATTCTGAATGCCTTCCAGCTCTGCTGCAAACGGCGAGCTTTTTCATTTTTATTTTTTTTTGCAGGGCCTGATGTCCCAAAGCCAGCATGTTGGGACAAATAAATCTTTTTGATTTATGAATTTAAACAGGGCAGTGGCATTAGCAATTGCATAGTTACCGTCTGGGTCAGAAGGAAACTGCAACACGAGTTTGAGGAAATGTGACGACCGCTGATAATTCTGCTGTGTTTGTTACATGCTGTGTGGCATAATGGATGTGTCCAGGTTGAGTCTGACACTTGAAATGTCCCTGGTATTAAAATCCCATCAGTGGGGCCTTTATTTCCACAAGGCATGTTAATTGTTCTCAAATGTGACCTGTGATGCTGTGTTTTAATAGAGCCCAGACATTCTAATTCTGACCCATATAGAAGACATATGGCACAAGTCCTGGCTCTCATTGAGAGGAAAGAGACTCGGAAAAGTATCTCGTCTCCCTCTTTTTTAATGTTTGATTGCTGCCAATGGACACATGGATGTGTTTAACACTTGCTGTTGTTTCAGATTAAGCCCAAAAAATGTTACCCCTTTTTGTTAATTTGAAAACCAGAGCTTTAGAGACCACCGGCTTGTGGCCCTGGTTAAGACTTTTTTTCTCTCCCTCTTTCTCTCCGTGCTTGTCGCCGTAAAATGTAAACCAGCCGTCTCAGAAACACAAGGAGCATTAAAATAAGCCATTAGAGAAGGGGGTTAAACATTTTGATTCTTGTCCAAGTTTACTGATATTTTCCATGATTCGGGATTGAATGGATGCACATTCTTTTGTTGCACTGTAATTATTTTCTGCGCCACAAAACAGACGCCAAAATAAGGCATGGTGGATGGTGTTGGTCTGACTACCGACAGGCTGTTGGCACTTTCTCTTCCACATGTCTGAATGGGAGGTATAAGTATATGTTATCTTGTGACGAGGCAGCTTTGGCCTTGCCCTCGTGTTTTTCCGACTGTTGTCTGTGGCTGATGACAGAAAGTCATTGATCTTCCTCAGTGTCTTCTTCACCACAGTCGGATTTATGGCCGTCTCTCCTTCTCAAGCGAGTGACACGTTGTATAAATCACACCACTGGTTTTCCATGAACCCTGTAGATCAGTCTGGACCATATAAAGGAAAGGCACTGGTCCGCTACCAGGGCGCAGCATCAACACACGCTGACGAAAAGAACAACCCAGAGGAGAGTAGAGCAGAGCTTGGCACTTTTGGTTGCAGGTGATAAAAGTTTAATAGTTTGTTTTGGAGCTGGTCGAAGTGTGCGACGGGCGTACAACTCTCCCCTCTGACCTTTTGAAGCACTCCCGAAACGAGCCGGAGTGTGAGTCGACCCCTTGACCCATACAAATCCACCGGCGCTGTGTGCTCACGTTCCCTCCACGTGCCGCCCCTACTGCCCATTTTACAAGGCTTTATGGTTTATGGCCAAGTAAATGTAGAGACTTGATGTTAATGAGAGCTCCCAAACTCAATTACCTTACAGCGGCTAACACTGGCGGCTAATGCTCAGGCTTCTGTTTCTACGGGCTTTGCAGCCACATTACAAGAGACAAATTTAATAAGACACAGTAAACCGCTGCTGAATGTCAGTAAAGTGTCTGAGTTTAGTGCTGCAGCACTACAGGTTGTGTATTTTATAGTGCTATTACACAATAATATATACAAGGGTTGGCACGGCCCACATGCTGTGTTTCAGACTTCCAGCGATGTTAATATGGGGCTCACTTCAGATGCTTTCAGCCCCAACAGTGAGTCAGACAGTCTGGGTTTGAGGTAATCACAACCTCTCCTCTCCTCTCTCTCAGACACCAGCCGGGCCAAGAGGAACCAGGAGACCGACGGCGTGGAGTACCACTTCATTTCCAAACACCTCTTTGAGACGGATATCCACAACAACAAGTAGGCACTGCGGGCACCAGCAAGGGAAAATGAAAAAAAAAACCCAACACACTGTTCAACTTTTAAATTAACATTAACTTTAAACAGTGAGCATTGACCACAGACACTCAAGACCTGCCTGTGCAGCCTCCTTGAACACGTGTTGATCTCTGTGTGCAGTCTCCACTGGGTTCCAGCTGCTGCTTAAAAAACACACAAACTCATACATCACATAAATGCTTAAATTTCATTTCATTCAAACGTCCTCAACTCCCTAATAATATGATGCTTATTGTTAAAACGTTTAACTTCATGTCACCAATTTTCCATTTGAGCTCAATTGACTCGTAAACTGTTTCCACTGGTGGAAATATCCCCTAATTTTGTTCTGTTAGAATCATGACTGTCTACAAATTTGTTCTTTTTATTAAAATACCTGTAACATAGCATTTTACATTTTACAAGTTATCAAACTATTTGTAATTGTTGCTATATCAATTAGTTAAACCAGTAGTTGATTATGGGCGGCTGTAGCTCAGCAGGTAGAGCAGGTCGACTAGTGATCTGAAGGTCGCTGGTTCAAATCCCGGCCCCGGGCTGGGCTGACCTGCATGTCGAAGTGTCCTTGAGCGAGATACTGAACCCCAAATTGCTCATCAGTGAGGGCCCTGCGTGGAGCTGGCGACTTGTCCAGGGTATGCCCTGAGACGAGCCTGGGATTGGCTCAGCAGCAACATCCCATGACCCCATGGAAAGGGATAAGCAGTTGCGGGCGATGACATGACATGACAGTAGTTGATTATCATATTATCATACAAATGATCTAATCAGACTTTGCAGAATTGTCCAGAACAGTAATGTAAATGCAAATAAACACCAAAGTTATTCTTATTTTGGGCACTTTCTTTCCACTAGTCTGAAGAAGTCATGTTATAAAGTCAAAATAGCCAAAAATCTAATGATTGGCAAAAAAAAAGAAATGGTGTTTTTACCTGTAGTGTCTCGCCTTAACAGACTTATATCTGGGCCATGATCATATTTGGGGGAATTTAATCAGTTCAGTTATTTTTATAGTAGATCAAGGTTTAATGAAAATAACTGTGTTCAAAGTATGTGATATTTGAAACCCCCTCGCCCTAATGAAAACAGCAGAATCCTTTTCTATCTGCGCTCTGCTCCACTGGGAGACAGTGCAGCGGTGAAAGCAGCAGTCTGACTGGTTCGGCACTTGCTGCCACTGCTCAAACACATCCTCCCTGCTGTCGTCTGTGTTTCTCTGTAACTGAGTGTGAGCTGGTGTTGACAGGGCCAGGCCCTGTTTTGGTAACGGATCTCCAGACAGTGGCCCCGAGGTCTCTTGTCTCTGCCTCTGCCTTTCCTCAGGCAGTCTCTCTGAATGCCACGCCACGGCCCGCCTTGACATTTGTGGCCGACAAATTGAAATGCAAGTTGTAATAGTCATAAGAATGATTGATGCCTCTCTGCTGGTTTCACGCGAGCCGGAAGCGGGGGTGGGGTATACTGTAGGGTGCACATGCAAAACATTTACTCACGCAAACACACACACACACTCCCTATGACACAGAGGAAAGCCTGTGGTGGTGAGTGCATATAGAGTGTCAGAGCATGCAGAGAAGAGAAGGCAAAGGGGGGCTGTATATTTAGGCCATGTTGCGGTGGAGGTCGAGGCATGCAATGTTTTTCAGTGAGTCGGAGGGGTGAGTGACGGAGCTGTGATGTGGGATGGATGCGTGGGACACTCCACGCTGAAATTACAAGGCAGGAAAGTAGACAAGGAGTGAGATGATCTTGTTTGTGTTATGCCTCATTGCATGCAACAGAAACAATGCGCAGAAATAAAAGGGTTCTGAATTGAGGCCACAGCAGCGTGCGTTCAGCTTGAACAACTTTCCCAAGGGAAGCCTTGTTCTGTGTCAAAATGGCAACAATCCATTATCTCAATATAGCCGGACGTCGACTGGCATGCCCTCCTCTAATCTATATACCTTCTCCTCTGACAACAAACAGCGGAGACAGCTGCAAGGCATGAGTTTTTAAACACAGGCTACTGTAAGCTCTTGAATTAATTTTAAAAAAGTCTCACTTTTTAATAAAAAATGCTCAGTAAAACTTTCTTACATGGTTACCATAAAAATGTGTTTTTACATGGCATCAGTCACACTAAGGCAGTCATTTTGTCCAACACTGGAGCGTACCACACAGTCCTATTAGCTGTTTTCTCCTCGCTGCCTTATTTCTTTCTTGTTTTCAGCTAAAAATACACTGGTGGCTTTTTTTTTTATTTCATGACAGTTGATTGGTGTGAAAGGGGGGAGATTATCTGGTGGAAAAGTGTTTGTTTGCTTGTCCGTTAATCCACAAGGATTTTGAGCTGCACGAAGGGAACGTTTTGGCATTCAGGGGCTTTGTGGTCTCTCTGGAACAAACAGGTGTTACTGATTGAAAGGGTAGCACAGGAGATTATATAAAAACATGCTGGGCCAAAACGTCTGGTTTTTAAATTGTACAAGAGAATACTATCTTCAGATCTGTCAGCGGTTGAAAGAGTAATCCTCCTGTCTCTATGGATTTGTAGGGCTTTTATATATCATTTTTTTTCTCAGATGAATCTCTGGAGTGTGCTGACGCAGTGGACCAGATTAGGACAAGATTCTGATGTTACTCCAGAGGGACATTAGTGTTGCATTAGATACTAATCCCTGCATGAGTATCATTACAAAAGGTGCTCAACAATCTATTTATCTCTTCTCAATCTCTTTCCATCTCACCTGTCAGGTTCATCGAGTATGGCGAGTACAAAGGGAATTACTACGGGACGAGTTTAGACTCGATACGCTCCGTCCTCTCCAAGAACAAAGTGTGCTTACTGGATGTTCAGCCTCATGTGAGTCCTCTCCATCCCATTCTGATGTTACCATCCCTTTCTTCCCTGTGTTTTTATCCCTTTCCAGCGCTGCACCTACCTATCTAAGAGGTAGATCTCTGTCCTCCTTGCTCTTCAGTGAGGTCTTGGCTGCTTAATGGATTACCAAAGCAGGGGCTTTGGTAATTTCCTCTATTTTAAGATTTCCTCCCTGGCGTTTTTCTTGGGTCGTGGCGATCAGACTTTACACAAATGGTTGGTTTGTCAAAGTGCCCCAGCAAAGCCCTGAACGCTATTCCAATTAATCCAGGGCCAGGCCTGTATCGGTCACCCCCCATCCTCACCAGCTCCTCACACAGTTGCAGGCTTTAAACCAGTGATCTCAAACTGATCCAGTAAAGGGCCGCTAGCAAGAGCACACCTGATCCAACAAATCAACTGTGTAAAGACAATTCAGTTGATTGAATAAGTTGAGTCAGGTGTGTTCTTGCGAGGTTGGAATGAAGACCTGCAGCCACATCGGCCCTTTACTGGATCAGTTTGAGACCACTGCTTTAAACCCTGTGAAGGAGTGTCCTTACAGAGTCATTAAGGACTTGTGTGAACTCTGAGTTTTAGATTCATTAGGGGCACTTGTGGGTTGTTGACCTAACCAGCCTTCATATGGGTTGCTAGGGCTAGGTGAGCCATTCATATCTGTCCTCACCTAGCCTTTGCAACCCACAGAACCTGAAATGAGTCCAGTTGCCTATGATATAGAACTTAGAACAACATTATATAGATTAGCCTTGCATGTTCTCAAACCCTAACACTTAACCTGGCCTGAGAAGTAATCGGAGTTATTTGGCTAGTGTATGAGAAAGAGTTTGTGGAAGCTCATGTACTTGTATGTATATTTAACTGTGTACTGTAGTTGTTTTTGACGTGTTTTGCATTCCTCTTACCTTTCTTTATGACTCCAACGTGACTCATGGATGAGATCAGTGGCAAAGCACATTATTGCTCCCATGCTGACTTAGTGAGGGCTCCAATAAATGCTTCCCAGTGGTTCTGCTCCTGCCCCTCCTTTGGGTTTTTATCCATCTTCCTATCAGTTGTGGGTTTGGACCCACTGCCTATTAGCACAGTAAGAATCCCCAATCGCGGTTCCAGAACCAGAGGGAAAGACTGAAGCCTGACGCCACCACTAACCAACTGTGACCTCTCTTCTACCTCTTGGGAACCAGATTGGTGGTACTGTTTCATGCGTTTGCGACAAGAAAGAAGAAACAGGAATGCCAGGCAGATACTAACAGAAATTTACCCTCCGCTGTCTTCTAAAATAACAACAGGCACTAGATAACTAGAGGCTTGTTTTTTTGTTTCATCCACCCATACGTTAAACCAATGGTTTCAAACTATTTTGGCTTGTGATCCCTGAAAAGGTAGCCACCAGTTGTCACAATATATGACCACTAAGCCAAGTGTTTCTGTCTCAAATTGATTTGAATTATCTTTAAAGACCTGAGCCACAGCCGCCCTCTTGGGACTACAAGGCGCCAGATCCTCTTGGCCTGCCACATCTCACCCATCTGAAACACAAGAAACAGATGGGTGCAAGTGCATTCGCTACTGTACGTGAAAATGACAACTCCGCTGGTCAGAAACTAGCAAAGACACTTGCATGACCCATCATATGTGCGGCACCTCCAGAAGTCCCAACCTACTACTTTTAGCGTTTCCCTACCCTCTTGTTGCTCAGTGGTATTGTCTTACGCTCTTCCTATGCATTTACATGATTTTTTTGGTTTCTTTTTTCTCTGTTCAGACGATAAAGCACCTGCGGACAGCAGAATTTAAACCCTTTGTAGTCTTTGTGAAGCCTCCGACGATCGAGAGATTGAGGGAGACCAGACAAAACGCCAAAATCATATCAGGCAAGGATGACAAGGGATCTGCCAAG
The DNA here is from genome assembly GCA_903131615.1 of Diplodus sargus. Taxonomy (NCBI): domain Eukaryota; kingdom Metazoa; phylum Chordata; class Actinopteri; order Spariformes; family Sparidae; genus Diplodus; species Diplodus sargus. The sequence goes on from CAEMYA010000004.1 coordinate 1,344,271, forward strand.
CCATTCACGGTAAGAGAGAGTGACGAGAGAGTTCATTTCTCACGCTGAATTAAACGTCGATTGACATATGTTGTGTACAGTTTACACTGAAACGGCTTCAAGTGCCGGATGGGTCGGGTTTGCCTTGATTTAGACAATCACAGGAAGTCAATTTAATGTGCTTTTCAGTGTGTAGCTAACACCTCAGCTGATGATCCCAAACTCAATGATGTTTGTAAATGTTATTCAGATTAGATTACGTTAAATGAAGGTTTAAAGACCCCTGTGAGGAAATTGGATCACTGGAGCAGAGTAGATACAGGATACAGCTAATTGGAAATACATTAAGTAACGATAAAAGGGGGCTATCAAGCATATAGCCAGAGAGCAAATTTACAGCAGATACAAACAGTGTTCAATAGTGATCTTGACTGTATAAACTGTCATCTATATGTTGTCAGATGATCAGTCACAAGAAGGATGTAGCTGTTGAAACACACTGAACACACTGAACACACAGTCCAATAATGTGATGGTGTTCTAGAAACACATTGCAACAGATTACCAGCAGAAGATATAACAGAATGGCTATCTGGACTCTGTGTGTACAGTATGTGTCTGTGAGTGATGAGGTCATCCCTTACACACCTTTATCCCAGCCCAGTGGGGACCCACATGAAACCAATTAGCTGGTGTTCGGTACTGCTGTGAAGTTGCAGGGTGGGGGAGCCAGCGGGGGTGGGGGTGGGGGGGTGATGAGGGTGGATGATGGTTTTCCCAGCCCCATCAGGGCCCGGCGCTCGCTCGCGTGTCTCTCTCGCCACAGGCAGTATTAAGGTCACAATCCCAGTCAGCAGCACACCAGACACGGCCTGATGGGACACCAGGAGGTAAGAAATATGAGGAATTGGGAGGCTGAGAAAGAGAAACAGGGGCTGACTGACCGCAGAATATGCAGCATGAGGAGGAGTGAAGAAAGGGAACAGGGGAGGAGGTGATGGGGTGTGAACTGGGCTCTGCAGGTGTACATCCAGCGTGGTGGGGTTTCATTTACGTTTCATATAAGTCTTTATTGAAAACATACGCAAATGACATAGACAGACACCTCAGATTTTACGTGTACCATAATGTTTTACTGCTTTTAATATAGCCCAACTCCTGCTTACTTTCCACTGTCCTTCAACCCCTACGCTCAGGCTACTTAAAGTGTACAGATGTAGTTGGCATGAAACGCAGGTTTCACATGAATTAATTAATGACCTTTTATGTTTTAAGACTCTTAAAAATCAAGTGATTTTTTTCTCATCGCTATCAATAAAAACAGCTGAACAGCAGATGAACAGATGAATGTTGCATCTTCACTTGTGAAAAAGTCCATCTATGAAAGTCACCACAACTTTTTTTTAACATTCCTGCCTTTCTTCGACTGCCTTTCTTGTCATTCTATTAAATCAGGCTGCTATTCACTGCATAATTAAACTTGCTTAACACCAGCAGGATGGGGTTGTCGGCTCCCGTTGTTTTAGGAAGCAGCAGTCCCCCCGCAAGGAGCGGGATGGGACAGCCTGTGATGTGAGACGGGCAAGCAGTCAGCTAGGCAAAGTTCAATTACATGCACTGTGATCTGGAAGAGGCTGAAAAACAGCTGATGGTAATCAATCATGCCTGAGATTGACCATGTCATATATTTATTGCAGCTAATTTTCTCCAGAAATAACACTCCAAACAAGATGCAGCTCCAGAGATGCATCTGGTGCTGATACTGATGTGATTCAGTCAACTGATATCAGAAGGACAAATTATTAATAAGTAATTAAACAATTCATCAAAGACATCAAGCAGTCTCCATACTTTCTGTCTCCCAGAATACTATGAAGGTGGTGCTTGCAGAAGACCATGAACCTGCAATAATGTAACATGAGACAGTCTTCAACTGCAAAAAGTTTGGAGATATTTAAGTCTGGCAACAGCAGTTTGTATTAGGATAGGCAGATATTTAAATTCAGGCATCAGAATCAAATCAGAAGTGAAAAAGGTAGAACAGTGTGTTCCTAGCTACTGTAGCAACAACAGTGTAAGCAACAGCCAGCTATATTTTGATAAGACATCGCAATTAACCGGCCCATACTTGTCAGTGGCTGTGTGGGGAAGAGGTGTGCCTATCCCGGCACCCATCGGAAACCCAAACCCGACATGTATAAATGACAATCTTACCCAACGACAGTCAGACCTAATTCAAAAATGGCGTGAGATTGAATTTAATTTAGACCAGGATACTTTGGAGTGAGGGAATATCCTCTACTGATCTGTGTTAGGGTTAGGGACTCATTGATTGCTCCCTCACTGCCAAATTTCCCAGCTCACCATAACCTTTCAATACTAATTGTAGTACATTATGGAAATACTGATATGACTTCATAATACCTTAAAACAGAATCTTGACCATCATAATCCAATAAACCCACCAGGGCAACCCAAACAACATGGGTAACATTTCAACTCCTTTAACTCTTGAATCAGTTTTTTCTCTTATTGACTGACTATAATTGAGTTAACTGCACAGTTCTTTGGGTTTCTATCCATTCCCAGTGAAACACACACCGTACATTGTGCAGACAGGCCACATTTGAAGGTCAGCCCAGACTCAGAACATCCCCTCGATATTTTACTTCCCTGTCAAACCTGTAAAACCTTGATACGGACACAAAGTCGGCCTGCATTAGTCACACAGTGAAATATCAGTTTGCCGCTGTCTGCTTCCCAGCAGGGGTCCAGAGAACAATGAGCTTTAGTTGTCAGAAACGGAATGATCGCTCACGATGCATGCTATTGCTGTTATTACTCACTGTCCCTATATTAGCTTCTGCTGTTCTCGCAAGTAATACAAATACACCTCTATAAAACTGTGAGAGAGAGGCATATTTCGGCCAGGTAACAAACGAGGTTGTGTGTAAATGTTCATGTGCACTGACAGTAAGCCACCTCAGATTGACTATTAAAAGGCTCTGAAAGAGAAGCTGTCATTGGTTGAGTCGTCTCAGACATACCCCGTCTGCCGCCAGCTGTATTTCTCCGTTAGAGAGACAGGTCTGCTTTAATGATAAAGGTTGAGGAACAGTCGACTCATTGTTCCAGCAGAGCGCTCTGACTTTAGGCCCATTGTTTGTGCTGGAGACGGTTCAGAATAGGTTTTTCAAAAGAGGAACTGAAGCGTTGAGCAGAAACAAGCAAAAACAGGCTGATGTAACGCATAAAAATCAGGCTGTAATGCGGTTAGTGCGGAGAATGGCACATTAAGCGCAATTACCACAAACTTTTAAGGCTGATTTGTGAAGATTTGTTTGGTTTTTGAGGCTTATTTTAGAGAGAGAAGACAGGTTTGTTTTAACAGGATCAATAAAGCAGGCTCCCCGCTGAGGACTGGGTGTGTGTGGTGGTCATAAAAGATGACACCTGAGGCCGACACATGCTGTTTTGTCCCTCTTAGGTGATGAAAAACTTTATAGTGTCCTGGTAGGATTTTCCTAAAACGGACACAATAAAATCCCAAGTATAAAACTACAACAGAGACAACAATATAAATACAAGCCTTTAAAACATCACTCCGGTTAAACCTAACACGGAGATCCACCAGTGGTAAAAAAAAAAAACAAGAGTCAATAACCTCATTTTGTGCAATTTAAAACAGGCATTTGCCTGTGCTAAAACAAAGTGCTTAAACGGGCACAAGACCCTACATCATTCCATGTGCAAATCTGATGGCAGTGGGGATGAATTAGTAAAGTAGTGGCATCAGCTCAAACTGCCCTCTGAAGAGAGGGATCGGGCATCGATTTCTGGACGCCAAAGAATATCTACCCGCTGCTACTTGCCCAGCTTTCCATTCGCCTCTTTTACCCTCATTGTTTTCACCTCTCTGCTCCTTTCATTTTATCCTACATCTATCTCATTATTTTTTCCTCTTTTGATTCTCTTTCCATCTCTTTACCCAGCCGTCCCTTTAGTGGCTTTCCACTGTGATTAACGTTCTTTTTACCTTAAACGGCCTAACGAGAGGCAGACGCAGAGCCTCGCCGGTGGACGAGGAAACATCGCACAGCGAGAACAGCGCGCAGTTCGGGTTCATTTATTTCCCAGGACAGATCAGAGGGGTTGTCTTCCTGGCACTGGACTCGGTGGTCATCTGTAAATCTCGGCCCAACAGTGGAAGTCCTGTGGGGGCTTGGGTCCAGATGACAGAGAATAGAGTCCCCCCTCTGGAACAGTTTCCTTTTGCCGGCCAACAAACCTTCTGCCTCACCCTGAGTTGTCTTTTCGTCTCGGCCTGTCCTTTTCCTGTCATCCTTCAAGGCACGGGCTGATAAAACCATCACGCCCTCCTCACAAAAGACGATCGAGCGTGAGGTCGTTTTTTTTGTGTGTTTTTTTTAAAGGTGGATACATGCAAGACAGCCGGGCAAAAAAAAGCAGACGGGGCTTTTGCAGAATGTCACAGCGAGTGAGCGTTTATATTTAGCTGCACAGCTAATCCATTATGAAGCAGAAAACCACCAGAAACATTCTGAAGTAACTCCTGGCTGGAAGGAGCGTCTCTAAAAATTGAGCCGTTTAGGAGTTTTCAACTTTAACGAGGCCATGTTTATGTGCGTACACGTTGTATGCACACACTCGACTTGATTCTGCCCGTTTGTGGGTGTGGGAGCATGTGTGAGTGTGCGTTTAGAGTTTCTGTGCATGAATGTGCATCTGTGTGTATTTATAATTGTGTGTTTGGCAAATGGGTTAACTATAAAACCATATCTGTCTAGAAATCTAAAGTTGACTGTAAAAACATAGGCTAAATCAGTGGAGCCACTTTGGACCGGCCGGTGCAGCGAGGCCAGGATCTGCCGGGGGCCCACACAGCTGTAACGCAGAGGGACCATTGCGTAGAGATACCTGGGCTCTATGAATACAGGAGCCCCAGATAGGCCGTGTTTACTCCCAACCTCATAAAAATATGTTATTTGGCTATCCCTCACATTTAGCACATGGTTATATTCTTTACACTGGACAAGTCATTTGCATAATGACTTCGAAAACACTTAGTCCCCCTGGACGACCCCTGTGTAAGCCTCCATGTCAGCATGCTGATTCCATCAGTTTGCCTGATTTTGGGGACATTTTCCCACAAAGTAATGCTGCGGGAGTGTTTATGATTTAGATTTCTTACTGTTTCGTTCCTCTTTTACGTGAGCTAATTGATGGCAATTAGAAGACCATTTTTTTTAGATTGTCTTCTCTAATCACAGTCATTGTTATTTATGCAACTTAGTAACAAGTTATAAAACGCGTATGTTATGTATGTGTTTATGTCACATAAAAATATGTAATTTTACCAGAAACACCAGTCTCAAGTTAGTTTTGTCCATAGTGATGACGATCACCAGGCAATATGTTTGTTTTGTTTTACCTCTGAATGGACCAGAGCTTTTTGGCTATGGGAACTACAAAGGATTGCTGTGTCACACTGTCGGTCCAGATTATGTGCCATTATTATCCAGCAGTTTGCTTTTCTTGGTTTGGCTAAGCAGTTCAGAGTATAGTCCTTAACTTTGTGTTCTGAGCCCTACAAAAGTCATATCACGTGAAATAATGTGTTTCAAAATGTGTTTTCACTTAACTGTTGTATGTTTTCTATGTTACAGCCCATTTTTTTGTTGACTAATGATGCTAATGACCACGTGCCAACTGTGAGGGACAACCAAATAACACGTTTTTATTAGGTTGGGAGTTAACACTGCCTGTCCGGGGCTCCTTTCTGCAGGAAGTCATATGTCCCAGCTGTTATCAGCTGACAACCTGCCCATCGAATCTTCGTTACCAATCAGTCTCAAACCAGTCAGAGCTATTCTCACCTCAAGGCGGTCAATTTAAATATGGCTCCCTCCTCGCTCATAACCTCTCCTACTCAAAAGCTGCTGCACAATGTGCTGCTGGAAAGCTTGTTGCCACCACCCAGCTTCCACCTTTTTCCTACCAGGGCCCAAGGTTAAAAGAGTGTATTATAACAGTATACGTATTGTCTTCCTCGTGGCTCAATCTGGTGCACCCTGGGGGGTTACCGGTGTTGTGCTCTCTGTTTTGGCTTAGCATGCTGCTTCAGTTCAGGGAGTATCTGAAGAGTGGAGCCATCAGCGCCAAGCATTACTTTATTCCATTTGTTGCAATAAATGGTGAAACGTATGGCGAGAGCGTTCCCGGCTGAACTGCAGTCCTTACATCTAAATGCGATGACCCATTGTATCTGCACTGCACAATTTCCCTCCCACTTGTGCCTTCTCGCCGGCCGTTTAATTCAAATTGCATCCATTGTTGAAAAAAATAGTTGATGACTTGAGCATTTTAAAATGGAATGATTTGAACTTCAAATGACATAATGGTTCACTGTTGGTAAAGTTAAGATGCTTTTTGACTGAGTATGAAATCGTCAAATTAATTGTTCCAGTCTGACTCAAATCAAACTGTGACTTGAATTCACATTGTTGACTCTGCCCCATCGTGTGATCATTGCCTCCAGAGCTCATGTCCATTCGTAAGTATTTCACAGCATTCCAGGCGCTTCATTCGGTCGTGCAGAGGGTTCACACGGTCACAGCTCTCGGCTCTGACGGCGGAACGGCGTTTGCCGCAAGCTGTCATTTCCCCATCGCACATATAAAATCCAGACCGGCAATAATGTATGTTTTACGTGTCTGTCTTTTGGAAATTATTGTTATGTTTTGTCCTCTTCCTATTTTGAGGATATTTTATTTTCTTTGTGAATTGGATAACCGTGTGTATTCGTTGCAGGAAATTATGAAAATTCCTTGAGGTCAGGTTGTTGTATGGAGAGCTTTTAGTACGTGGTCAGTGCCCCGGTTGGTGTGTGTGTGTGCGTGTGTGTGTGCACCATGTCTCTGGGAGGTTATAACGGGCTCCGTACGGGCCACTTTGTGTTTATTTGCGTGTTCAAGGCCATGTAATTTGTGTTTACAGTATGTGAATTTATCTCCACTCTTGTTGACTGTGGCTAGTGTTCCTTCTAAGCAGCAGATAGGCAGCCTAAAATTAACTGGTTGGTCTTTGGTTTTTGCAGAAATATCTGCTTTTTGTCTTTTTTAATCTGTATCTTCTTCTCCCCTCTTTCTCACTGGCTCTGCAGGAGGAGGATTTTCAGGAAATGGTGACGACTGGCCAGACGATGGAGACTCAGTACGGCCATCTTTTCGAGAAGGTCATTGTCAACGATGACCTTTCGGCCGCCTTCAGCGAGTTGCGGTCGGTGCTGAAGAAGGTGGAGACGGAGACTCACTGGGTTCCAGTCAGCTGGACTCACTCCTGAGATTCAACAAACTGTATAAAGGGAAAAGGGATTTGACAGAAAATATGCAGGGTTTATTTTTATCTTTCTATGTCTGCTGTGGCTGGTATTTGGGGGGGGAGTAACGGGAATAAAGCAACACGGCACCGGACGGCTGTGCCACCATACCTGAACTGTACAGGGCTAAAAATAAGCTTTTGGGATTAGGTTGGATTTCATCCTTAGTGGCCGTCTGGACGCGGTTCTCCAGGTCCGCCCAGATCTGACAGGGGTGAGGCTGAGGACACCTGTCCAGAATAATGAGCCTTGGACATTGATCCAGGTCTGGGTCCCCCATACATTTGGCCATGAGTTTGAGCTCTTTGGTCCAAACCAGAACGTGGAACGAGCCTGGACCATCACAGCCCCAGCAGTCCTGCCAGCACATCATGCCAACTGTCTTGAGTGTATGTGTAACATTAGACCGTTAGAAAACAAAGGGATTGACATATTTCTTCTTGGTGCACAACATACATGCATATGTCTGTAAAAAAAAACCTTTTTGCGGGGAGGGGGAGGACATGTTTGCATTCTGTCTCACTATATTTTTATGCTTCTATAATGCTTCCATGACTGTTGCTCCAAACAAAACATTGTCAGGTACACTCTCAAGAAAAGTACAGTAAGTGTAATTATATGTAAGAGAAATTTATATATTCTAATGTCGTCCGGTTGTTTTTTTTGCATAACTTTTTATATACATATCTGGACTTTAAGCGCTAACTGATCTCAAGCCACAGTAGACACGGTTTTCACACAGGAGGCGTCTCTTCTTTCAGACAAGTGTTTTGATTTCATCACCCTGGTCTAGTTTTCCCTCTACAAAGCACATAGAGAGCCATTTTAGTTAGGTGTTATATATTCCTTTTAGGAGCATTTTGAAAAAGCCACTCTTCGTATGAAGGTGCCCAGCATAACAGCTTTGCCATTTAAAAGTCCCAGAACTGGACACTTTTGGCCGCTTGCTAGAAGAAAATGTTCACAATTGTGTTTTATTAGGGTGGAGTCTTTATTTTTATTCACATAAAATGGCTTCAGCAAGGCTGCTAATAGAGGGTCCACAGCACACTTCCAGGATTTCAAATCAGACAAATGGTAAGTAGCCGCTCCTGACTTTATGAGCATTAGAAGTTTTATTGCTATGTTGAGTCTCCCATTCCCAGTCTATCATGCTCCTTTTTTCAGTACTTTTAGTTTTTTTTAGAGATACTTCACAGTAAGTTCTGGTACACATAAGATTTTCTGTGTTTTTATCATTAACAACGTACAAACAATAGCTTTGATAGATCCTGCTTCATTTGCTGCCAATGTAGCAAAGCCTGATAAATGATTTTTAGGGGGCCTCTTGCCGAGTGTGAGATGAGAAGATGGACACCGCTTTCAGGTTCATATATTATGCGTGGAGCCGAGATGAAATTAGCTTAGTGTACCATAAAGAATGGAAACAGGTAGTAGTTATCAGCCTGGCCCTGTCCACATTTTTAAAGTTTGCTCATTAGCACAAGAGTTGTGGTTTTATGAGGTTGTTGTCAAACTTATTGTTTGTGAACCAGATATTTCTTTATTTGTAGGCGTTAAAGGTGCTGCTACGTATATTTCTTAACTTTTTGAGCGAGCCAGAGTAGTCGTTTCCCGCTGCTTCCAGTCTTAATGCCTATAAGCTAATTACCCTCTGACTCTAGCTTAATATTTAACATACAGATGTTAGTGTGATTAAAAAAAAAAATCTTCTCATTTAATTCTTAGCAAGAAAGCCAATAATATTTCGCACAAATCCCATTTTTTTTATGTTTGTTTGTTTTTGTTTTGTCTTTTTTTTTCTTTTCAGTTTTTAACAATTGGCCACCACACTGTATACATCTTCTTTTGCATGTTGCATATACACTAGCTGTATGTCCAGCTCAGGTGGCATTGCCCAATGTTCATTTATTTGACCATTTTTCTACGACCCCAAAGCAGGCCGTAGGTGGAGTTATTTTCTTCAGAGCCGTTATTGTTTTGTCATCAAAATAAGCCTCTGAGAGAATGTGAGAGCCTGTGAGAATGAGTTAACTTATCTCTTTATCCCTCTATTTATACAGCCAAATTCCGGTTATAACAAGATGTATATATTTGAAACATTATTTATAGCTTTTACAAATAAGACCAAACGATGCAGGGAAACATTGACAATGGAAACAAATAAATGATTGAGATTCCCAATCTCTAGATAATGAAGTACATTAACCCATTATGAGGAGAAAACTGAACTTGAGATCTGTAAATAACAGCCTTTTGAAAAATAACTGCACCTACTGTATGCTGGTTGTCAGCTTGCTACTATTGATTTCTGTCCATTTTTGAAAAGGGTGATGTAAGTGTTTTTGCTGGGGAAATAATGATAATACACATTTGAAAGGGATCTTTACACACCTCAACACTTTACTTTGCCTGTAGTTTTACATTCATGTGTGTGTCATATTAAGTTCCCTTTTCATATTAAAAAAAACGGAAGATACCCTGTTCACCTCAAGGCGACGTGCAGCCGGCACAGGGTCAACCACAGTAGATCAGTAAATCATGTTTCAGGCACAGCAGGATACAACTAACACCATTTTATGTTTTTAGTTACGTTGCAACTTCTTGTTTTTTATTGTAACCGTTAATAAAATAGTGTCAGTTGTATCCGGGTTTTCACTTTTCCATCTACTGTTATTCCTTCACCTCTTCATATCTTACCCCTCTGTCATTTATTTTATTGTTCAGAATCAGATTTGTATAGTCTCCAGAAAATATTTTTAATTTCCTGCTGTAAATGAAATGCTGTTTATGAGGCAAGTTGTATGAATTTGCATTATTCTTGATAACTGCTACATTTTATATTAAAGAAAATCCAACTAGACTCTGTGCTTCCGAGGTGTTATAAAACATATATTCCAGTGTTTCCGGGATCCGTGCCATTCACATCCATCGTCTCAAGAAAAATATTGCTTTCCTCTCAGCTGCACCATAGGAGTTTGCTGGAGAGTGCAAGGTTGCGTCAACAGACCTCTCATCTTGTACATGAGAGCTCTGGAAAGTAAGTCATTCATTTAAATTGTTAATTGGCTTCCTGATGGTTTAGTTAGGGCTGTGTACAATCTTGGCTGACAAATAGACATGAAAAGTCAGAAAACTATATAAAAAAAATAAATAAATAAAATTACAACGACTATCAATTTGGGATGGAAGATTGCCATCAAAAGGGTCTTAAGCCAGATTCCATTAACATTTATGACCGATAATAAACTCATTTCCAAAAAAGGCTAAAGATAATGATAATTAATGTTTATGCAAATATGAGTTGAGTGTATGTAGATAAACTCAGCGGTGCCAATCATAATAAGATTATAATTCAGTTGTGTACCATTGGGGGGGAAAAAAAAATTCAGAATAAACGGCAGCAAAGGAACTTTAACCGCACTTAAAAGAGCACCAGTCGAGCCTCAAGTGTAAGATTAAGCCATGTGAGGCTATACAGACTACATCATGATTAATTCTATTCTTTCCTAGTTCTGGATTGCACATTGTTGCACTTTGGTTTTATCTTCACACCAATTTTTCCAATTCAGCTAAGCGCAAAAAAAAAAGTTTCTGATTCGTTCAGATCTTTGGCTTTGCTACAGTTTTTT
>CAEMYA010000004.1:1361561-1389786 GCA_903131615.1 Diplodus sargus
TTTTGGCCGCAGACAACAGGCCCTAACGAGTGACGCTCCGCAGGGGCTGGTGTACAGCTCGCCAGAGTTTGAGAGAATAGAGAACCCCCCCCCCCCCTTTAACTGAAGCCATCTGAAAGGAGGAAATGCCCACAGTCCAAAGTCTGGCTGCCTGGCACTCTGACCGCTGCGCAGTCCTCCAGAGAGGCTCCCGCCGCGAGGCAGAACCGAACCGAGCCTCCCCCCACCAGTCTGTGCGGCGGAGCTCACACGCAGGCCACAGACAGACTGATTAGTCCTGCGAGCTTTGTGATTAGACTGCATTGTTAATATTGGAACGGCGCGCACTTTGACTGCCTTTCCACGGCTCGTTGAAAACTTAGAGGCGTATTGTGTTTCTGAACGTTTTTTAGGCCTCAAAGTGGCCAGTGAGTTCCTCCCTCGGGGGGCCGCAGCCGTCCTTTTGTCTCCGAGCGCTGGAAAAGGCTGCTATTTGTGAACAATAGGCACGTGATGGCGCTGCCTGATGCTCGAGCTATGTCTGTTGCACGAAAGGAAAAGCTTACCCGAATATGAAAATTACTTTTAAGTGCGTAAAAATTGTCTATTCAAATCAATTTGAGAAGGCTTCTTTATTCTTTTCTTTTTTTTCCTAGCGTTTTGAATCCCCCAACTACTCCCGACGTTTAAGAATGCTGCAACACTGCATGCTTTGAGATTCCACAAAGTAAAACTTCATCCAGCTCAGCGTCACGTGATCCGCTGTCCTGTCATCAGCGGGACAGTGAGTAGATAATAAGAGTTTTTTTATTCATTTTCAAGTGAACTCATCCTTTAAATACCTTCCAGTGACTCCTCCGCTCTGTTGTGAAGGGCCTGAAAGAGGACGTCCCAGCCAAGACACTGACTTATACAGGGCTTTTAATGGACCTGAAAATATACTATCACAGATAAATAGTGCTCGAATAGCCTTTTCTGAACGTGACTTTTAGTGTACAGTTTTATTACTTTTACCTGAACTTTATCTACCAGTGCTGCTTGCAACAACTTGAATAAATGTGCGGATGAACAAAATATTGCTCTCTTGAAATCTGCAACCGATTGGCACGAGCTCAGACAAAAGACATATTTCAGCAGACTTGCTGTAGTCTACGTTTGACTCTGATTAATCACACCACAGCAGCTGAATGTGTTTTCACTGTTTGCAAGTGATTTCTTTTTGGTTTCATGTGAAACACACTTCCCGTGAAGAGTTTGCTTTGCTTCCACAGAAGTAAAACACGCAACATTTTTTACATCTATGGGCAGCATTTATGCTATCTCTCTAGACCCTGCAGCAGGCTCTTCTTGCAGATAGTGACAGTTTTTTCCTTGTACAGGACTCTTTTTTCTTAGTCTCAGTGAGGTGTGTATGGTGACGCGTTATTAAGCAATAATGTTTTTTTCATCAGCGTCACTAGAGGGGCTCCGTAGGTATGACCTGCCACTACTGCAGGTGTAACCACAACATTTGGCTGTCCTGCCTTGTGAGAACCTGGTCTCCTTGCTGCAGCAGTGTAAGGTGACTCGTACCAGGACGCTTATAGTAGGCCTGTTTATTCTTGTCCACAGCATCTCTAGCTCTGATGTGCTGTCAGTCGGGCCATTACGGTTTGCAAACTTTTGGGTGTTCCTGTCCCCTGACCAGTGCTGCTCTGGCCCCTGTAAAGGATCAGTTTTTTTTTTGCAGTATTTCTTTGGTCGTTCGGACTGCTCGTCAGCATGTCCATTCCCCTTGTGGGTTGTGGGCTGGTATCAGAATCCTGCTCCCTCTGTTTACCACCCCATAATGTACAGATAGTGTACAGATTCGCACGGATGTGTGTGTCCTATGTGTTCCGGCCACCCCACTTTTTGGTTACCTGATCACCTCTTGGAGCTGCTCATCAGCTGCTGTCTCAGCTCAGATGTTGTCCATCTTCAGTTGCGATGCTGGGACGCTACACATGTCGGCATGCATGACCCTGCAGTGGGCAGTGTTGTCATCCATGTAGACTGCGACTCCCTCCAGTCTCCTTTGGAGAACCTTTGATGCACTGGTGACCCCGAAAGGAAGATGCTTAAAACAGTATCTTATAAGATGTTGTGAAGATGGTCAGTCTCTGGCTATCCTCTCTTTTTTGGCAGCTTTATTGTCAAATGTCTTTGCCCTTTCATTCAATATACTACAATCAGCCCCAGAGTCAATTTTAAACTTTTACAGGCTTACTTGTTTTAGCTTCTTTAGACGGGTTTGCTGCTGAACAACTCTGCCAGTGCTGCAGCGTCTCATTTCTTTGGCTCGAGGGCTGTATACTTTGAGCCCAGCACGTCACTGTCTCCAACCAGTGTCCAACTACATAATGGGCTCTATCTTATGCTTGGCGCGAGGCGGTGCACAGCGCAGCACAAGTGTCGTTGCTAGTTTCAGACCGATGCAGTCGTCACTTTCACGCCCATGCGATTTTTTTTTTTTTTCTCAGCAAAAACAGCCAGTTTCAGGTCAGACTGAGGTCTTGATGTTACCTGACTGCGCTGCCCACAGTAACTGAATGTTCAATCAGAATAATGTAAGAAATTGATTCGCCCTTACCTTTGGTCATATTCTCGCTGAATAGGTGCAATATGCTTGTGTGTGATTCTCAGTGCAAAGAGAGATGGATGGAGAGAAAGAGACAAGGATGAACCAGATGAGATCATGGAAAGATAGGGAAGATTGTCATCATGCAACAAAAAAAAACACCAGTTTAATCGACAATAAAATGAAATGTGAGAGCCGAGCACTCCTCAAGGTCTGATCCTAGAATCGTCCCCGGGGTCAGTGTCCAGCCCAACCTCCTGACCCAAAGTGGTGCTTTTTTGACCTGGGAGCGAGACAGTACAGTGCACAATTCACTACCATGCTCCAGAACTGAACCCAACCAAATAGTATTTTGACAATGCCGTTGACATGATAGTCTATTTTTATTCTACTCTACTTTTCTGAAAACCACCGATATGTTATGACATTTACGCCGGACATTTCACACGTACCATATCAATATTTATACAATGTGTTGCATATTTGTATCAGATTACATTAACATGGAGAGGACTGAGGTGGCAGGCAAGAGACCACTGTTCAAGGGCACTTTAATATCAAACCAGGTATATTTTTCCAGGTGTGCTTTTAAGGAGAAGTCGACACAATTTCCAGTCATGTAGGTTGGAACTGGACCTGATATTTTTAAGATGTGCGGACAATTTCCAGCTTTAAACGTTATAACGGCCTTTTTCCAAACCCTATTGGTGCCTGAACCTAACCCGACCATAAGCACGGCATTTTCACCGCGATTAATTGAACGGAGAACCCAAAAGAAACGCAAAGTTGCAACATAAGGAAACGTTGCGTTTCAGCATATCCGCGGCCTGCAGAAACATACATCGCCAACATTTATTCTGGCAGCTGGGATGCTAAAATACAATTACCAATACAAAAAAAAGGGGGAGAGACGAGAGTTAAAGTTTAAACTCACTTCAATTGGGTTTCCTTAGAATAACAAAGGGATAACAAGACCATTCAGAGCAAAGAAAGAGGTGTACTGTTCTGTGTTTAAAATAAATGATGTGATGAACAACAGAGTTGTCTCCAGGCAAAGTCCTCTCTGTCTGAAGTCTTTTTTTTCTTCTTCTTTTCATGCCTCTCAAGAGCATGTGTCATTATTTCCGAGGAGCAGCGTTCGTCTCCGTCGTTTTCTGATTGGCCTTGCGGCGCCAACGCTGGAGCCGCACCAACATAAAGGTCTCCGGCAGCACCTTCTCTCTAATGATGGGAGGACAGCGGACCAGCCTCCTCTCTCATTCACCTCTCATTGCACTTAACAAGTGCCCTCTTCGTCTGTCCTCACTCTCTCTTCCCTTCCCGGACCCTTTTCCATTTCCATCCTCCACTCAACATCCACCTCCATTTTTTATCCATGTTTTCTTCTCACTCTCTTTCCCACTTACTCACCAACTCCGCTCCCTCTTTTGATTTTTATTACCTCTTGCCTTTGCCCGCTTTCCTGTTTCTTGGCCGCCGCCTTCAGCTCTCCCTTCACCATGAGACAGAGGAGGGAAGGAGCGAAGGGCCCCTGATGTCTTCCTGGAGAGGTTCTGAAGCGAAAAGTCAAACTGTATTACGGCTCTCTCAAGCGTTAGTGACTGAGGACGGCCTCTCCCTACCGCACTTTCAAAATAATAACTGCACTGTGAGGGATGAAGCGAGTGAGATGGAGAAGCAAGGAGGTGAAGGAGAGCAAGAAAGAAAGCGAGGGAGGATCTGTGTGTTTTTTGTATTCGGTGTGCTAATGTCTTGAAAGAGCAGAACCAGCTGCAATCTCCCGGCGAGGAGAGGGGGGGAGTGTGGGCGACGCGATCGGTCGAGCAGAACAGACTTTTGCCAGCTCAAGGGTATTTAGATGCCTTTATCTGGTAAACAGGTGAAGGTGGGGCCAACACATCCTCACATGAACCGGACAAAAGACAGATCTTATGGTTGTTTTTGTAAATATTTCTTTGGGCATTGTTGACTTTAGTTTGACAGATGATAGGAAATGAGAGGAATGACAAGAAAAAGGTCCCTGACTGAAGCTAAACAGCTGATAATGCTATTAAAGTTCAGTGTCCAGTGTCTAGTTTTCCCAAGGCTGGAGTAATAATCAGGAAAGTGGGCACCTGCCCTGTTGCTTTGGACTGGTAACCGGAATGTTGCTGGTTAGAATCCCCGGCTCCCCCAGCTGCACGTCAAAGTGTCCTTGAGCAAGATCCTGAACCCCAAATTGCTCCTGACGAGCAGCTGGCACCTTGCATGACCGCCTCAACAAGTGTTGTAAAGCGCTTTGAGCGGTCGGTAGGCTGGAAAAAGCATTATGGGAATCGAAGTCCATTTAGCATGTTTATTTTCCTATTTTTAAATAAAATGACATTGTGCACATGTAAGAAGAAAAACGCCATCAGTTGGGAACATCCGAGTTCATGGCGATACGATTTTTCTCTAAGGTATGTTTTGTGGTCGCGTGCGCTCATTCGGCTTTTTCTGGAAATGCATGAAGAGGCCCTTGTAAAGGGCCTCGATGATTTTGCAAGAGGATCCAAGTGTCACCATGCAGGAATCGCTACCAAAAGAAACAAGATGTGTTTTAAGCCTTATAGATATAGACCTTGTCATTGGTTTTCCCCAGAAGTCCTATGGCCATAAATCTTGTGTTACTTCTATATTTGACAAGCGCCCATCCACTCCAAAGAAAGCACTGGCACTAAGCGATCGCCACTTGAAAAGCATGCTGCGCGCAGTGTTGGAAAACCACAATTGCAGGTTTATGTCCATGTAGAGGAGTTTAAGCGGTGATATTGTTGCATAAAAGTATATTCTCAACAGTATCAGGTTTTGTTTGCTGAGACTCATATAGAACAGATTAATATTTATGCAGTCTGCATTATGAACTCAACCTTTAGGACGACTTAAAGCAACATTTTGTAACTTTTTTTTTATCTTAAAATAACAGCCTAAAAATAATTTGGATTGTACACTGTCTTGTAATAAGGAGAATGGGGTCAGATCCACCCTGTGCCTGATCGCTTTTACCTCGGGTGGGTGGGTAGGACCCGCCAGGGGAATTGTGTAATGCATTACTGCACTGTGTCGCACAATTACATCATATATTGTTGATCAAGCTGGATTGTATTTCATGGTGAACATTTTTTATTTTGGTGTTCCCTATGATGTTATAAAGCTGCTCTGCTGCATTGCTTGGTGATCTACGGAGTCTCCTCATGACAGACAGCTTTACTTGTTGCTAAAGTAACGGCTAAGTGCTGCCAGCTAGTTAGCTTATCAGACATTCTACCTAATAACATTTACATTTTAGGGCATTAAGCAGATGCTTTTTCCAAAGCGACTTACAGTAATTCAAACATACATTTTTACACTGATGGCGGTGGTGGCTGCGCATGCAAGGTGTCAACAAGCACATCAGGAGCAGTTTGGAGTTCAGTATCTTGCCCAGGGAAACTTTGATATGCAGACCAGGGGAACTGAACCAGCAACCTTCGGATAACAAGACACTGCCTCTGTCCCTGAGCCATAGCCGCCCCGGTACTGACCGGAGACAACTGTGGTGTTGCGCTCAGAAACTAGGGGGGCACCAAATCGCACAAACCAATTCCTGCATAACGTAGCTTTAACACATTTTATTGGTGAAATATCACACTCTTTACAGTTTTTGGTTATTACCAATTGCGAGATTGCCCTTGTTTCGATGGGTACCATAAGGCAATGAGAGGTTAATGGCGAGATATTCTTAATACTGTGTATTTGTGTTGTATGTTTTTCTTTGGCGATGCTGCCTTTACTTCTGGTCTCCCTCTTTACAGTTTGAGCGTGGCCTAATGCACTTTTCCAATCTCCTCTTACGCTAGTGCCTATTCAAACAGTCAACCAGTCAGTGACTTAAAATGACCAAATGATCTCATTGTTGCTGAAAAACAAAGATAACCTTGTTAGAAGTGACCCTAAATTGTATGAAATGGGTGCCATAAACTGTTCCTATATAAAGAAAGATATATATACTACAGGTCTTCAGGCTCCTCGTAGGCTCACATCACACATCACCCATGCTGAATCCCATTTAAAGACACTTGGCCCGTAATCCCCGTGCCTAAAAACACAGAGGATTATGGGAAATAACAGGCCGGGATTTGGACCTTTTTACAACCAGGTGATGCGGTCACAACCTCTCGCTAGAGTCGCTTTAACTGTTTTCTATTTCGGAGCCTCGCGTGGATTAGTGACATATATGTCCCAGGTGCTCATTACAATGACCAGTGTCACCCCTCTTCCTCTCCCTGCTTTGACCGCCAGGCCATGAGCCGAGCTGGAGGAGCCGAACTAGACTTGACACGAAGCCTGTACAAACATCAGAGCTCTTCGGAGGATGTGAATCCATGCCTGAGAGCGAGAGCGAGGAAAACAGAGGAGATACGCTCCGTGGCTGCCTTTTCAAAACCAGGAACAGGAGCAGTAGTCGGCAACACACCCTCATCATCACTCTTCCTATGCACGCGCTGCTTTTTGTGTACATTCAATCTCGGTGTTAATGGAGTGCTGTGGAGGTTGAACGCGTGCAGTAATGACGTCCGTGCGCAACACAGGCTGGGCCGGTGCACCGCTCTGCATGCCATCAGCGTGTTTCCATGCAGGTTCAATCAGTGGCTGAACTCATGCATTGGAGAAATAGCACGGAGAGCACTTGTGTTTATTATGCTGTATTAAGTTTTCAGTGAGGGAACATCCAAGAACGAGCAGGTGCTTCTGAGCTCCGAGTGTATTTGTTTGACCTCAGGCAGAGGTTTCATTTAATCCCTTTTAACGAAACGGCAATTAGGCTTGCTAATGAGACCCCGGGTGAGATATATTAAGACCCTCATTCATCCTGCATTTGCCTCTTCCAGTCCTCCATCTTTCTTTGCTCTGTTCCCCCCCTCACTGCCTCAGACACACACACAGTTGCACACACTTTTGCATCAGCTCCGTCTGAGCTCGCTCGCCGGCGTGTCTGAGCTCCTGCCGCCCCAGCACCCCGCTGCAGATTCTCAACGGTTCTTAAGTTGGACAGCTTTCCCCCTTGTTCCAAGTAGAATACCTGGAGGGGGAGGCAAACTCATAAATCCACTCCTCTGACAACAGCAACATCCAGCATGATCTCTCTCGGTACTAAGATAAGCTACTACTAGGTCTCTATAGGCACTCCTGATGGACAGTGTGCCAAACAAGTCAAGCACCAGGGAAAATGTGTGGTTTCACTGGCTATGAGACACGCCTGGCTGGACAGCTGCCAAACAATAGGGACCTAAATTGTTTCTTGATGAGGGAAAAGGGTTTGATCACATTGAATGGAAACATGTCTGTACCCCATTTATGAATCATGTGTCTGGAGGATATTTAAACGTATACGAGATGACTACCATTTTCACCCTGCATATTTCTCACCGTGTCTGTCTCATATCACTTTTGTGTGAGTTTTGGTTTCAGCGTGTGTGATAAAAAGAGACCAAAGTATTATGTTCTTGACCATGTCGTACTTGCCAATCATTCTCATTATATTCCGCCATGTTAAGTGGCAGCACTAGTCCACTTTGAATTGGTGGAAAGTAATTAGAATTGGATATCAAATTCAAAAGTAGAATGCTGAAACAAGTTCATTCACCTTTGGACCTTCGTGCCAAGAACAAGGCGACCTGTGTTGATTGGTCTAATAACTTTGAACTGAGTGAACTTGGGCTGCGTTGAAACGGAGAGTGTCCACAGAAATAGACTGTTTTCACTCACCAGTGTTTATCTGCAGGACACTGCCAAACCAGTAGTGACAGAGGAAATAGGCTCTCAAATATGCGGTCATGTGGACACTCTAAAAGGAAAGCATACAGGGCTTTTATTATGATGACAACATTTGACTTCACATTTTGAAGTCTCTGACCGTGCAAGTCACAACACTTGCAGATCCAATGTTAGACTTACTATACACGTTTTATAGTTGAATTTTATGTAGCTTTTTCCAAAGTTGTTATTTTTCTTTATTGCCCACTTGGCCTCTTTAGCCTGAATAGTGGCCATCCTGCATTTCACTGCCTGCAAATTGTATGAGCATGTTAGAAATTCTAAATAGCGTTTTTTTTTTTCAATCTGAAAAAACAAAAAAAAAAACATTTTCATAACTCAAAGTTTGTGACTTGAATTCTATTACAATGCACTGACTCGGTTTGCCCCATGGATTATTACTCAGTGTGCGGATCAGCAGTATTTTATCTGTGAGAGTAACACATTTTCATGGTTTCATTTTAATTTTGGGTTTGGTGATTTTTGACCCGAGTCGCGCTCCGTTGTGTTTGGATGTATCCTAGCGACCAAAGGGGGGCGGATGTAACTGACAGGTTAGCGTGTGGTTTCCATGGACAGCAAACCGTCGGTAAAAGTTCTGAAATAAGAGAAAAAACTTCAAATACACGGTAAGTTTGCTTTAAAGCAGCTAGCATAGAAGTTACAGTTGAGGTAGAAACAGGTAACGTGTGTTTTATTGACGTGAAAATGCAAAACAAATTGTCATAGTTCGGTAAACGTGAGCTGGAGACTGTAACGTTATAGCAGCTTTGTTAACTGGCTAAACCGTAAATTAACCGCAGTACTTAATGCTAGGAAGCGTTCTGTCTAAACGTTTAATATAAGTGTTGATAAAGAAACCTTGACAAATAATACACTACGGATGCAGATGTGATATCAGTTGTTTAAGGTATCCTACCTAGCTACATAACAAATAGGTAAAATAATTGTACAGAAATACCGTTAACCTTAACATGTCCATTTTTGAACATTAATTCGCGCAGTGCTTCCAGTGTAAAATATGCTGTATTGTCAACAAACAGGTGTGTGAAATTCGCTTGTGAAAATGACACTTTCAGTGTTGTCTGTTGTTTGACAAAAACTCACTCAGCTTTAAAAAGGTTGTGCTTATAGCTAGTTTTGTAAGAATGTGTCATGAGTGACATGACAGTCAGATTAAGTATATATTGTATCGGTTCTTAACGTTTCCTTGGTCCTTTAACCTATTTTGACGATCCCAAACTCATTGACTCTCATGCCCTTAACAGTTGTCATTTGTCATGTGAATATTAGTTTGACATATTTTACAGCCTAGTGCAGTAAGCGCTTCATAGATTAAATAGGCTATACATTCCAAATATGTTATATTGTTGGTTAAATTTTTATTTAAATTAACTTGCAATCATCAGTTTCATTATCAGTTAATATGATGATCATGTTTTATGGACATAAATTAGTAAATTTAGCTATAAAATGTCAGAAACTAGAGAAATAGAACCATAACAATACCCTTGAGATATTCTATTTACAATCGCAAAAAAGGCAAATCCTCACAGTTGTGAAGCTGCTAGAATTGTGCCATAAATCTTAATAAAGACAATCTTGTATATATTATTATATTTATTATTTATATGTATGTTTCTCTGTTGATCAGTGAGAAATTACTTAATTGAATAATTGTTTCAGCTCTGAAACATGTCATTAAAATATCTCACAGCTCTCAAACAGTATTTATTGATATGTCTACATAGGGCCCCAAGCTCTAAGTTGATAAGATATGAACTATAGTAAAGTGAAGCATGATAACAACCCTCAGAAGTGACACAATGTCTACAATGACTGTGTTGTTTTACATTTTCAGTTTCAGAATATCTCAGATTGGTGATGGGGGTGTCACTGTCCAGGGCAGCCCAGTGGACTACAGCCAGCTCTGGCACTGGCAAACTGGAGTTAACGCCAATGAATACGTCCTTGTTGAAAGAAATCCTGCGCTTTGTGGAGCAGTTCAGCTCCCAACACCCACAGGAGGCAGAACATGTGTTCAAGGAGCCGCTCCAGTGGAGTACCACTTTAGTGGCATCTGATTTCAAAACAGACTATGACATCAGGTTGGCCTAATCATGAGGCTTGCAGCTGGCTGGCCAGTGACTGCTTTCAGTATTACGTGTCTGTGCAGGATATGCTGTCACCATCGTGTCCAAATGGATTTCACCTTGTCTATACTCAAAGCAGTTGGCTATAATTAATCTGTTTTTCAACTTCAGTTAGACTGAAAACATTCCATTTTATTTCATCAGAAGTTCTGATCTACTTTCAATGTGTGGTTAGGTTTCTATCTTATAGCTGGGAAGCAGAGAATTACAAAAGCCATACGTGTATTGGCATTTATATTCTAACACAGACATAACGGAGATCAAAATGAGTTTTTCAGTCTTTTTTTTTTTCTTCTTTTCTCCTCAGTGACTCAGATGTAAGGTCCCACGAGAAAGACAGTGAAGGGCGTCCATTGTTGCAGCTCTCCCCTCCCACTGTTTACGTACGCAGCTTCAGCCAGCTCTCTAAATTCGTTCGTCTGGCAGACGATAAGAAGCTGGAGGAGCTTCGAGCATGTCTAGAAGGTAAGCACAGTGACCACAGGATGAGATTTGCATCCTAAGCAGTCCAGCCACCAGCATACCTTCATAACCCACAGATTTAATTTGTTTGTCCTCCTAGTTACCCTCTGCAACCATCCAATTATGCTGCCATTGGTAATTCTTAACATATAAGTATTTACTTAAGGGCCACTGCCAAA
This sequence comes from Diplodus sargus, assembly GCA_903131615.1. Taxonomy (NCBI): domain Eukaryota; kingdom Metazoa; phylum Chordata; class Actinopteri; order Spariformes; family Sparidae; genus Diplodus; species Diplodus sargus. The sequence continues at coordinate 1,372,748 of CAEMYA010000004.1, forward strand.
AAGAAAAAAGGTTATATGTATTAGTAGGACAGCAGACTGTATTATGATTTTTTTTCATAGAGAGGGAACGTTGGCTTAGTTTTTGAAAAGAAACCCATGTGGAAAAGTACATTAGAAGTCTGCTGTGCAGTTAGTTCAAAATTAACTCAACTTACTTATCATCATTTTTGGAAACATCTGAATTCACAGAACATTTTTGGATCAGCAAAGCACAGTAAGCTGCCGTTTTTTGTGTCTTTTTTCTGTCGGTTTGTGTCTTGTGTCTAAATATAACGAAAGCGATATAACATAAATACATATATTACCTCACTGTACAATCAAGAACTCCACTATCAAAACACATACTCTGAGTTCACATTTACCAGTGATGCTACAACTACCGATAAACTTGTGTGTTGTTTCCAAAAATATCTGTTGCTGCCTAGTAAACACTGAAGACAGAGTTTCTGAATGTCCTGAACCTCGAGTTTTTCAAAAGCTTCATTTTTATTGACCCGAAGCCCTGTTCACGAGTGCCTGGAAGGCCAACACGCATAGAAAGAGCTTTATTTTAAGATATACAAGACCTAATTAAAAAAACACAGGTGAACACAGAAAAAAAGACAAGAAGTAAAACAAAACAATGACACATGAGGCGATATTCTTTCAACATAACTCATGAAATTACTCTACTAAAACCCCAAACAATAACACTGTACTCTTAATTTTTCAGAAAATAGACAACCTGTTGTAAACATTCTTGGTCCCAGCTTTGCCAGCCTCCTGGAGAAAGAAGGCGCCCATACTGATGAACTAAGTCTGATTGGCAAAGGGGAGGAGGAAGATCAAGGCAAAGACTCGGAGGTCAAGGTCAGACTGTTCCTGTTGCTTCAAAATATGGATACCCAGCTCCTCAGCAAGTGCCTCAAAGAGATATCTGAGTAGGTGTTTCTTCTATCTGCAGCTCTTTCAGTATTAATTCTCATTATCTTCCATCCTCCATGGCTGTTTTTCATTCAGACCTAACAAGTTTACCTCAACATGTGGTTGTTGTTTTTTTATTGGAAAAAGGCATTGGATTTAGAAAAGTAACCATGAATGGATGAGTTGGACTGGGTGTTTATTTTGTTTTATTTTTCCTATATTTTCATCTCAGAAAAGTCAGGCTTGACCCCACCGCAGTGAAGAATGAAGTTGAGCTGTTGAGGCGGTTCTGCAAAGAAGGGGAGACGAGGGCGTTGAAGTCGGTTCGATACACATCAGGTTTGAATTATCTCCACATTTCACTGGGCTGCAAAGAAAGCAATTGCTGTTAACACTAATGCTGGATATTCCTAAATATAAAAAGGCAGTGTTCTGCCGCCACAAGAGACATGGAAATCATTATATTGGCCAGATTGCATTTTACCAAGTCATAGTCAGTGCCTGTTTTTTGCTTCATTGCAGTGTAACTATCATGCCTTATAAAAACACTGTGTCCCTTTCTGAGGTTGAAATAACACCTTATGTTAAAATTCTCTCCCAACAAGCCTTAAAATATGATAGTGTCACCACGTGCCTCTTTTTTTAGTGGATGATTCATATTGTAAGAAAAACTATTGCTCTCCCCTTGGCTCATGTCTCTGACCTGTGCTGCTCAGAGTACTGTGTCATCCTACTCACAGCCCAAGCATATGTGATTGTTCCTCTTTTTCCCCATTTTTCCCTTTGTCTTTTTTTCCTCTGAAGACAAACTTGCTGTGACTTGATACCAGGCTAGTATAGTATAAAGTTTGCCACAAATTGCAACCTTTTTTTCTCTACCTTCTAGACTATGCGTTTTCAAATGGCTGTCATGCCCCTCCGTGGAGACAGGTGCATGGTGAAATGTGTTATCTTGTGATTGAGCCTTGTGACACTGGGACCCTCTACATTACCTGCAGCACTGCTGGAGCTTTCCTCAATGGGGTAAGACGAGGAAGATAAAGCATCAGCTGCAACAGTCAGCATAATGTTGTTTTCTTTTTCTGTGATGTTCAGGGAGGATACCGTCTGGCATATTTCTAAAAATCCAACTTATCATTGCACAGTCAGTTAAGTGGCAGCAAATTCACCTCTTTATGTTTTGTGTGCAGCGCTCAAGTGATTCTGAAAAGAATTATTGTGAGTGCTTTAAGTACTTTTCTTTAATCATAAATCTTGAATGTAAGGCGTAGACCTCAATAAATTTAGTTACCGTGTATCCTCCTCCCCAATAAGTAAGAGTAGAATAGGTAGGAATAAATATGTAAAGTGCTAAATTATAAAAATAACAAATATGAACATAAGTCTATAATATGTGATGACTTTGCATATATAGAGAGTATACACACACATGCGCGCACACACACACACACACACACACACATCTTGACGTTTATGGCAGCAGGCAGGAATGACACTCCATCGTGCACCAAGGTATCAGGTTGACACAACAAGGCACACAAAACACACAGGCAGGCAGGTAATTGAACAAAAAGCAGATTTTATTAACATAAAGCTGAAGTCCAAAGTCCAAACTCAAATAATACAAAATTCAATGGGCAAAATGCAAGAAACAAAAAGGCAGGCGGCAAAAGACACAAGAAGCAGGCAGGGAAACATTGAAGAGCTAAAGTAACTAAACTAAAATATAGATAAATATAGTACAAACCAAAAAAGCTGTGGAAATACCAGCAGGAACACAAGGTACACAAGGAACCCAGGAGATACAAGGCTGACGCGGAGAGCCAGAACAGGAGACACATGGTAAAAACAGACGAACTGACAAAGACTACAACAGATGCATAGGCCAAAGATATATGTATGTGTATATTTTATCTGTCCAGGGTTTTCATTATGTGAGTGATCAGTGCCATCGGTCTGTAGTCCTTGGAGCCACTGGCTCTTTCATAGCACAGGGATCTTTTCATCAAATTATCATGTGCCTCAAAAGCCATTTTGGGACGCAAAACACTTTTCAGTTACCAAAAATATCAAAATTACAGTTAAAAACAAAGCATTAAGTAGCAGAGGCATTGACTAAGTCTGCTGTTTTCCAGATCATTTAAGACTGACTTGAGTACACCAAGAGTAATTACTCCTGTCATTTTTAAATGCCCCTGTTCACTGTTCCATCTGGAAGGGGCAGAGTATTCAAACGAAGTGCAGTGGGCTACAAGATAACCACACCCAGTAATAGAACTGAGCCAGAGCAAATCGCCATAATCCATAAAAGTTTGAAACAAAAGTTGCAGATATCAGATTACTGTACAATACATGTGACCACAAAAACAATCTACAGTGTTTTCTGTTGCTGGTTTAGGTCTCGTAGAACAGGCCAGTGTCTTTAATTACGATCAGGTGATGTAATGCAAACTATATTGAACAAGTTTTCACTTACGTTGATAAATGTTCCTGAAATTAAACGTTAAAAATCACCCAAGGAGCTTCCAAATACTTGCTTAATGCCAATAATCGCTCTGAATGTGTTTGCAGTCATTTCTAAGGGAAGATTTTTGCATGCTGCGGCACCTTTCACTCTTCCACTGACTTTGCTGACAAGCCCTAGACTTCCTGCCTGTGTTTCTTCACCTGGAAATATTTCAGCCAAGGTGAAAAACTGCAACCTCAAACCAAATGGGTGACATTGATGAAACATCAAAGAGCGGTATAGTTTAGCGGTTTACATGGCCTTACACTTCCTCTCTGAGGCTGCCTGGCAGTACTCTAACCTCAGCTATTCCGATTGACATGTGGGTCACATTATAATTGTGGTCTTGAGAATTAATGAAGCTGTTTTTCACTTTGTTTTCACAGGGCATAAAACAGGATGGAGAGGAGAGTGGCTATGAGGGAACAAGTGTTATGTACCAAGACCTGGTAACACTTCTGAATAACAGATCTCCACATTTTGCTGAGAACATAAACAAGCAGGTACAGTGAATTACAGGCAGATGCAATTATCTTCAACACAATAAGTCATCCTTTTTGTAACCTTGAATTTTAGCTCTCGAAGCAGAGATGTGTGGGTGTTGAAATGGCTCTTTGTCCCTTGAACATCATCCTTCTCTCATCTGATTTGATCCCTGATGCCGTGTGACTCATATTCATAAACAGAGTTAGGATTGTGTAATCAGTGTCTGTGCTGCTCCACGCTAGTGAGCTAGTGTCTGGTTGTCACTGTGTTGAAAAATTTCTGAAGGGACCTCCTCCCTGTTCCCTGTTCAAAACAGCGCAGCTCTATCCCACCCACCGTCCACCCCCTCAACACAAACACACACACACAGACAGACAGATACACACTCGATTTATTCCGAAGTGCTATTTCCTGCTTTAGTAATTTGACGACATAACAAATCGCCTCAATAATAGACTCCAGCTGTACCAAAAAAAATCTGGTAATCATTTAACAATATGAAACTTATTATTTTTTCTCACTTGCACTGTCTGATGGAAAATATGGCATCATCACAGCCTCATCAAAGCCTTTAAAGTTCACTTGCTACCCACTGTTGGCTCTGTATGGACCTCTGTTCTTTTTCAAAGTTAGCGGCAATAAGTATCTTCTTTTTTAGAAGAATCAATGTATAGTTTTTTTTTGTTTGTGACGTAATTCTCAGCTGAATATAATGTATATACGATATTGTATACTCACAATACAAATTTTGATGTCAAAGGTAGAATCTGTAAAACTGTCAGAGTAATACAACTTACAAATGTCAAAATCACTTTATTGGCCAAGTATGTGTACACATACAAGGAATATGACTCCGGTTTTACATTGCTGTGCAAGTACAAAAACTGGCCAAATAAATTAAGGAATGTGCTGAACTGCTGCGGCTCACTCGCGCGTGTGTGTGTCCACACACACAACACTGCTCCTGCAGTGCTGCTAGTGCCAGACCTATCCTTCAACATGGAGTGTGCCTTAGATAATTTTCAATCAAGATGATGATGTGATTTTCCTTTACCTTTGTTGAAAGAGGAAAGAGTGGGAGAGAAAGAAAACGAGAACACACCCCGATAAAACTGCTCTTTATCTGTTGTGAATAGTGTTTTCATGTCTATAACATACTTTAGATACAGACATTAGAACTTTTGTGTGACATTGGTATAATGTCTACAGATCGTTTTCAGGCCTATTTTTGCAGAGAACAGCACAGATGTCGCGGAATAAATTAATCCAGACGAATCTCTGGATGTTCGCGCCGCTGCAGCCTCACATAACACGCAAGTGTGCAGTGTTGCTCATGCCGGCTGTGTGGCTGCTCTAAGCTGTTTACATAGGTGCTGAATTGAAAAGCAAGACATTCCACCATGCACACGTGCTACTTATGCAGGATAAGTGTCTCAGCTGTTAGATTGTCAGAAATGACTCCATATTTACTACACAGTGAATAGTGTTTCCCCCTTGGCCATGTTGTGTTTTGATTGTCCCAGGTTGCTTGAAATGTGTGCACCATAAAGTCCCAAAACTCCCTCAATGGATGGAAAAAATACATCTCCATGGCATGTAGTACATTACTGAGTATTTAGTACTTTATACCGGAAATAGTGAATGAGAGGATTAGGGACTTAAGACACAGCCATAGTCGTAAAATTAAAAAAAAAGATTAGAAAACTTTAGAATGGCGCCTGTATTTTATCTGTGAAACTTGGTTGGTTCATTGGTCCACATGACTTCTTTTCAGTCGATGATAGATCTAAAGGTGCCAGAATAGTAAGCTGGAATGGGGTTAGTCAAGACTTAAATAAACCAATGAGGAGTGCCAGGCTGAACTGTGTGAAAAAAGACATTCAGGCTTTTATGTTTTATGGCTTCTGTGTGAAGAGTGATGCTTTAAGTCTGAACGATCTAAAAGTGATGGACAGCAGCAGTAAAAAATGCTGTGAATGAGTGTGTGGAGGCACAAATCACTGTCAAGATCTTTTTCTTCTGGATTCTTGAACTCCTTTGATATGCGCCTCACACTGTCCTGTAACTTCAGCTCCACTCTCACTGCTGAAGACTTTCTCTCTGCCTCCGCTTGAGCTAATCACCTTCATATGATCGGGTCATTTTCAAAACGCATCAGCTTTGAAATTCACTTGATTGATTTCTGACGACGGCAATCAAATCGTGCAATGTGGATCCCGTGTCTGAGATATTAAGTAATTGCAGTCATTCTTGTGGACTTGATCCAGTCCTCTTGTAATTTGAGAAAGCAATAGCAGCGGTGTCTGTCAGAAACACAATCGTGGCTCAGTTCCCTGATTGCAACACGGAGAGCTCGACAGGCGATAGCCAAAGATAACAGCACCTAATCTCCAAACATATCTGCTTGTTCCCAACGTGAGGAAGCAGGTCTTTTTTAACAGTTGTATTAGATGAGACAGCCTCAATCAATCGAGCAGAGGCAGCCAAAGGAGACGAGGTCTGCAACACAGGGAGGAAGCAGACTCGCCTCTTCTGTTCAGTGTTGTGGATTCATTTTGACATCACAGCGTGACTGGAAATTGGACATGCTGTGTATTTGCATGCATAGGACGCTCAGCAAAAAGCAAAAAACTCCCTGGGTTGTAGATTTGTTTTTGTTATTCTCATCCTGAAATTGATATAGACTGCCTCACTGTCATAATCAGTCAGCAGAGACTGCTAGAATCCTGCCACTGACAGATGTTTTATGGCCGGTGGCTTCAGATTTGCCGCCCTGCTGATTTTCCATCAGTATGGATCAAGTAATGAGATACACATCTACTCCAAACACATGTAAAAAGTTGGAGTTAAGGTCGCTAAATGGCACGAAAAAAAGACAAACGAAGGAAAAGAAAAGAACTAATGATTGAATGTCAGCCGCTATTATAAAGACTGCAGACGACAGTCCGGTTTATTTGTCTCCACGTTTGTAGTGTTTTCAGATGCAGAGTTGCACCTGTAATATGACTTTCTTGCTGTGGCATGTCAGGAAATTTGTAGCTTTCCCTTCTGTAAGCATGGACTCTGTCCATTTTACATATAATAGAATTAAAGAAGGTTGGTTAGCCTAATAAAGTCAGACTGTGGGTCTGTGGTTGGGTAAATTGACTTGTATGTTTCCAATAGCAGGTCACTTTGTGTTTTATGAAAAACAAGTCTTTGGAAAAGCGATCAGGCATGCTTGGCACCAGCTTGTGCGTGAACACAAGCCATAGAAATACATCTTAATTCTTTTTCCCTGCCCCTAAAAATGTTAAGCCCCTAACAAACAATGACAGTCTGAGCTATTTCAGCAGAGCAGGTGTCTGCGATTAAAACTCTCCTGGCCTGCAAACCATTCATGTGTCTTATTGGCATTCGTGTATAGGCTGTAAAGTTCGGTATAAAGACCTTCAAAAGTAAAAAAAAAATAAAAAATCATAACCGAATAACAGTGACACAAAGGCGTTACTTTTGTCTGTGCCAAGCTGTGAGGCTTTAGGGGGAGGAATTTACCGAAACAATAAACTTTTTGATATTGTTCGGCTTATTAACAGAGGGGGACCTCCTTTATGTAAAGCTTTAGGAAAGTGTTATTTTATTCCAGTGCCTCAAAGACTGAATTGTAATGCAGGTACATATTGTTGAGAACATACTTTTATGTGAATTTTATGTTTTTCATGTGTCACTAATCCTGTTCTGTTGCGTTTATGTGCTCTTCTCGGAGTAAACACTTTGTCAGACATTGAAATGTAATGTGGCTCAAATAATGGCATCATGTCAGATGGGTGGAAAATACGGCACACAGCTTAACGAAAATCCTCAGAATTACTATTTTGTTTTAAAAAAGCATCATAGAGAGGAATTCACAACTCGAGTGCATGCAGTCTTACTAAACGCAATTTATTGTATATGCCTATGATTTCGGTGAAAATTGAGAGAGGTCTCTTCCCTCACTCTCCAGACTTTGTCTTTTTCCACTTACTGACAGGATTTTGCAGTTCAAGAGCTTCCATCAACACAAAAGATCCAGCATGTGGAATCGGTTGACGCAGAGGAACAAGGCCAACCCCAGAGGTCTTGCGAGCAACAGGAAAAGAATGTGCATGAGAAGGCGGGACAACAGCACACGCCGAACAAGGCACGCGGCGAGAAGAAATATGAACCATATACGAGATGGAAGAATCTTGGTCTCGTGTCTCCGTGTGGGTACGTGATTAGATGCGTCCTGAAATATCTTCAGGCTACGACGTAACTTGCACGCCGGGGATCCCACTTATAGAAAAAGTTAGCTTTTTAGATGTGAAGAATTCGTCACATGTGCTAAGTGCGTCCGCCAGCTGTCACACATTAGAAAAGAGATGGTGTTATGGCTTCTAAATTTTGGGGCAAAGCAAATATTTCTGATTACACAAAGATCTGAGTTAATAAATATGATCACAGTATGGAAACCCTTTCTACCCAATTACCGACAGAAATGTTGGGAAAAAGTCGTAGAAAAAAATCCCAAAAGATCTATCACATATGGCCTTTGATTGATAGATCTAGCAAGGCTGAGCTGTTGCAGCTGTACCTTGTGATAACTATACCCATTTGAGGAGAAACTGGCTCATGATAAAAGTATCTCAAAAGAAAGTGCCCACTGAACCTCTTGTCTTGAGTTGTTAAATAATGATTATGCTAGAAAAATAACCGTTTTCAAAATAGAAGCAGGCATAATGACTCTCACTTTACATCATTTTAGGAAAGCAGAGGGAAAAAATCCCAGCAAGAGCTCCGGGAAGGAGAAGTCTGGTGAAATACAGAAGAAAAAGCTGGGGGCCAAGAGCAAGATGAAAGCAGAATTCTCAGTGTCCTCTTTACCAGGACGCCTGTCCTCCCAGAAAATGTAAGTGTCCAGATCTAGCTCTTAATCTGTCAGGACTCTTTCTTTCTCTTGTAGAAAGAAGTTAAGAAGAAGCATATTAGAAGAGCGAAATGCTGTTTTAGCAGTTATGAAATGTGTAGTGGAATGTGTAAGCTGCAAATATATTCGCCATTGTACTGAACAAGAACTTATGTTAAAGCTTTTTCCGTCCTTCAGCTCTTGGCAGCTGTATCTCCTCAGCTGCCTCCATACTTATCGTACATCTGCCATTGTACAGAGACCGCTAGCAACATAAATTGATGCTAGCAAATGATAGCATTCTTTACTGCTCATCACTTAGCGTCAAGGCAATAAAAGACTCCAGGGTGCATTCACTCAATCACAGTCATGGTTGCACACCACCCAGGACAGTGTTCAGGCTGGCCGCTTCGTGACGGTCTTGTTCCGTGTTCATCATGTTGCTTCCTGGAAAGCACTCCTTCGTATCGGCTCGCTCCTTCCGATAATATGCTCCCCTGGCAATGCTATTTTCTTCATACATGGGAACCGTCTCTCAGCGGCCCCATTTGAATGCGGACCAAATTTCATTGCTCCGCAGTGCCCAATTTTCATAATACAGTCATCCAAGTGGCCTTAAAAAGCCATCTGCGTTTCTGTTTGCATCAATAACCTCGCAAGCCTTTGCTCTGTATATGATGAAGACTCCAGTCCTCCCCTGACATTATTACAGTCTTTCTTTTCCTGCTGCTCGGATTAGGAGGAAGTTCAAACTTGACACTTGAATTTCTAAATCCTTAATGGGTCTCCTTGTGTGGGATGACCAGGCTGTTTTTCCCATTTAAAACGTATGAAAAAGAGAAAAAATCCCATCCATTTTGTCCAGCTATGCATTGTCTGCTTGTTGCACTAACTAAACTAAACTAAATCTTTGTGGATTGTTTTCTGAAATCTGATTATCTGTTATCTGCTCTTTTATTTGTTCAGAAGGAACCCAGCAGGAGCCGTGCCAGGAGACGTTTTCAGTGAGAGTTCATCTGAGAGTGAGGAGGAGGAAGAGCAGCCAGAGCGCCGTCCAGAGAGTAACACAGACCTACCTTCTGAATACTGGCAGATCCAGAAACTGGTCAAATACCTTAAGGTAGGGGAATGTCACCCTGCGTGTAACAGTTTTTCTTCCTCTTACTGATTTCAAGCAACTGACAGGAAACAATGAAGTCCATGCTCTTTTCCCCCTCCATCTGTGCAAGAATTTTGATTCTGTCCTGAGTCAGTGTTCAACTTTCAAAAACTGCAATCCATGGAAAATTATATTTAGTCATGAAACCGTAGGAGAACTTGAGATATCATGACCAATCGCGTAATCCAATCTGTTTTGCCTCACTCATATCAAGGTGCCACTCAATAAAAAAGAGGATGTCAGATGAAAAAAATGGTCGATTGCTTTGTAGGAAGATGCTTGTTGAAGTGGTTTGCTCGGCCTGTGGGTTCCTGGTTTCTGACACGGGCCTCTTTGGTTGCACATGTGCCAAGGCGGAGGGGAGTAAGCTGTCTGATGGCAGAGGCTGGAGGGATTGTTTGCACACACCGCAGAAGCATAAAAATGAAGCGTTCCTGATAGGTCTGACAGGGCATATGGTGAATATTTATGTGTCAGAACATGGAGGGAAAAGAAGATAGGATAGAAGTGCAAAAGACCCAGACTGACCACGCTGACCACTTGACTTAAGCGATTACCCTGTCTCACTGAGTGATCTCTATTATCTGTTTATCTGGACTGTATTTTTCAGACAGATTGTATTCAAACCGACTGTGTTATTTTATATTTTTACAAACTTGTTCCTTTATATTTAACAGCAGAAACACCTTAAATGCTGCTTTAACTGAACGAAATTAAACAAGCAAAGGTTGCAAAAATTAAAATTCAGTCATTATCTGCTCACCCCCTTGCTGATGGAAAGTCAATTTTAGTAGTCCATAAAACATTTCTGGAGAATGGCTTGAAAATGGTAAAAAAAAAATCCCCAGCTACTTCAGTTGTTAAGGAGAATTCTTCAACGTTGAGCACTAGTTCCATACAGTGGGACATTTCTTGATATTACCAACAGATTTGTGTCTTGTGGCTTGGTGCTAAATGAGATCGTTCACAGTGCAACTGAATAGATTTTTACTGCGTTTAAGTTCAAATCTAGGTTGATATTTTTAGCTTTGCAAGATGCAGAAGAAAATATCAAAAGGAAATTCCCTCTCTAAAGGCAGGCTGCTAGTCCTTTCCAGAAAGGAACAAAATAAGATGTAAATGATATGAAAGAGGGCAAATTCAGATGGTTCGTGTGTTTCGTACTTTTCAGACGGTGGCGTCAGCTTTAGGGGTTGTGTGTGTGCGTCCCCACTTCATCAAAATGCAGCGGTGCAGTAACCAACGTATCCTAGCTTTCTGTCTGTCTGGAAACCACACAGCACAGTTATTTATGGGGTTTGTCCAGTAGTCATTTTATAATATCATTACCATCAGATGCTGAAACTTAGCATGGGCCAAGTTAAATATCTGTTTTATTTTAGGAGGAGATTCCCCCCCACCCACCCACCACCCAACACACACACACACAAAACACACACACACACACAAACACACCATACCACACTTCTTTCCCCCTTGCACTATAGACAGCCGTTTGTACTCAGGGAGGTTCAACTCTTTCATAAAGCAACGCATGGATGTTCTGTTTTGTGTTTTAATGATATTTATGTAGGAGTATTTGCCTCGGGTTTCAATATGTTTGTTTTTTTACTTGTATGACTGGAGATCTGTGCCTTTTAAAATGCTTACATGGTCTCTGACCAAATCCAGCAAACATGGGTTCATATAGTATGTGTGTGTGTGTGTTTGTGCAGGTGTAGTTATGTCCTGTAGGAAATGTCTGTAACACCGACATGGAAAACAGTTTTAACAGAATTACCCTTCCTTTTTCCAGTCTGTAATGCTTCACTGCCACAGTATATGCAAACTTTTTATCATGCTTTTTATTTACAGTACTTTTGTCTGTATATGTACGGAATATAGGCTTTCATTAACATGGAAATGAGACGAGCAAGCAAGTAAAAATGTGCTAGTCGAGACAGAATAACATCACATGATGAGGTCTGTTTAAATAAAGCGAAAAGTCATCAGCTGCTATCGGTTAGGTTGGCCTGTGTCTTTCTAAACATAAAGCAATTTTCATTTTCTCACATATATAAATATTGTGTCTGATAAGCAATATGTTTCTAATTAACACATAAACATTTCAATATTGTGTTCTGTAAACAATTTCATAATTCAGTTTTGCAATATTCATAATTTCTTTTTTTAAATTTTTTTCTAATGAGCAGATGGCTTTTCTAAACAGTCACAATCAAAGGAAAATGAACCAGACTGATTTTTAGAAAAAAGTTACCTTTAGTGCAGTATTTCTTCCTCTGTTTCTTCTGTTTCTGCAAGTTTCCCTTAAAGCTTCTGTAGATTAACAAGCTGAGCTGGGTCCCTGACACACATGGTATTGTGTTCAGCTCTCATTAAGGTTGCTCTCCCTCTGCTGGGCATTCACAGTACTACTGCCCTGCTCTTCTCTCAGGAGAACCATTCTACTAATTGCTGCACTAAAACTAATCCTGTCTCCAGCGAACAAGAGCCAGTACCAGCTCATTTTCTCGGCAGTGGATTTAAGTCCAATTATGTTCCATGCTATTTTTATTAACAACTACAGCACTGAATTAAAACATTTGATTTTTAATGCCTGTAAATACATTTACAGCATGTCCTGTCTGGAGAGGTTGCTCACAAGAATAATTGCATCATTTCTTTCGCATTAGTTCAGCAACTTTTCAATTGAAAGAGCCGACTAGACATTTGCTCAGTGTGTGCACTGCACTCATTTTATGACAGCAAGTCCTCTTAGGTGATCAAGTTTTACGTTATAGGAGATCTAGTGTCAAATACGGAGACAGAAACAACCAGTGATCATTCATTCATCCCTGCAGTACCGCTCCCATAATAGAGCAGGAGATTGGGTTTGTTCTTGTCATCAGTAGCCTTGCTATGAAGTCTGCTGTAGACTGCAGAGTAGTATGAAACCTCATGCATCCTCTACCAACACGCACTACTTCTCTCTACTATGGCTGGGAGTGGCCCAAGTCCACTTGTCACCAGTCCAGCATTGCAGACGTGCACTCTTATTTATCTCAGCACTTAAATTCAATATACGTATTTACCCCTGCTGGGATCAAATCCAAGCCAACATGCACCCTTGTGCATAAAATATTCACAACAAAATGGTTTACGAAAAGGGCCTGAGGTCAACAGTGTATCATTGACGGCCCTATTAACCCCGTACCTGCTCCCACATGCTGAGTGCTGTGATTTATAGCTCTGGAGTGGCTCAGGCAGGTCAGTCTGTGTCTGCACGATCCAGCCTGTTGCTCCAGAGGAACCAGACTAGAGTAAGACCTCCATTTAGTAATATAAAGGCATCAGTTATTTAGTAGCTCAGGCTGAGACATCTGGAGTAAAGGAAGAGACAAAATGTGTAAAGCATCTTTCAGTGGCAGATATCGGGTTCACCTTATGCATGGGATTTGATCCCTCATGCTGATTAATGACTTTATCTGCCTAAATAGCGTGTGGCATATTCAAGAGTGGTACTCCTTTAAATTCTCTGAATGGAATGTGTTATTGTAGAGGTGTACTATATGTAGTAGCATTTGTATTGTTGTTTCGGGAAAGTTTGCTGTACTATCGTTACATAATGCTCTAGGCCTGAAGAGGTTTCACATATTACCTGTCACTTCTTTTTACCTTTGTGTTTTGCATTGTGATGTATATGTTTATAACACTACCTGTGTGGCTCCACATGGATGGCAACTTCATTCTGTTCGATAAGCCTTACTAGCAAACAGCATCATGATGAAGTACTGCAGACATGCCTTGACCTACAAATTATGTTTCTCCACATACCCACATAAATGTCACATCATCATAATCTTAATATTTTTTTTCAGTGAAAATGGCAATTGTGATGCAAAAATGATCCTTCCCACTAATATTGACTCATATTGCAATCACTGTATCTGTCAAAAATAATCACAATATGATTTCATTTAATACATTCATGTTCCTCGCGGGATGAATCCTTCTGACTTTGAAGATTTCCTGGAGATCTAATTCCATAACCAGGTCACTGTTAATAAGACCAACAGTGACCTGTTATTCATCAATTTTATGAAACCAATGACATTCCAATAAGCCAAGATCTGTGTAGAACAAGTTCACCAACATGAACACACATGATGTCATAGCAGTACAGTGGTGCACAAAGTGAACAATTAGTTTTTACCTCTTTGTCACTTTTTACCCATATATGTAGTGTTTATTTTGAAAAACGTGCGGTACTTTATATTAAGTGTGAATAATGAATGGCTAAACAAGACAAAACCTATTTTATATTAACAGCAAAATTACCAGGATGTCCTACTGCATGTGTCGCAGCATGCTTTTCTAACTTTTCTGACCCACAATCCTCTGTGCCTCATCCATCACATACATCACTGCTTGTTGCACGAATGTTAACAAAGCCAAGAGAGCACAAACATTTGACAGCTCACTGACAGATGACAGCTCATTTGACAGAATGACAGACACAAGAGGAATATACAGTAGTAGCAAGAGGGTCAAAGTTAAAGATGTCAGTACTGTTGGCGGTTCCATTGCACTTGGAACGTACACAAAAAAGTGCAATGTACAATCGTCCTAGTAGGAATTCCAATTTGGAAACTTGGACAAGATCTATGTAGCCCCAGTTCGCCAATATAAACACACATGATGTCACAGCAGTATAGCGGTGCACAAACAACACATATTTTACCTCTTCATCACTTTTCACCCATATATGTAGTCTTTATTTTGTAAGACGTGCAGTAAATCCAACTTTGTAGTTTTCATTTCACTTTTATTTAGTTGATCTGTTTGCTGACTTTCTGTTGAAACACCTGTTTGCAGCGAGCGTCCACGTTTCTCCGAGCAGATCTACTGGGGACGCTTTTAGATTGGAAGTCCGGAATACTCACCAAACTCCAACTTGCATTGGAACGCGCCATTAGTCCCAATTACATGCATACAGCATCCAACGGCAGCTGCAGTATGTACTAAAAGTAAAAAGAAAAAAACATTTGATTCAGAACACACCCGATGTAGTTCACTGAGAGGTATAATAAAAAACTGGATGGTATTTTATGATCTTTAGGATATACGACAATTGTATTGACTGGAAAAAAGTGTCTTTTCAATTGACAAACATCAAATGTGTGATTCATAACACAAGTCAAACGGGATCAAAAATGTATTTATCTCTCCCCATCGACTACTGTACAGTTTTTTCCCCCAAAAAATAAGGTCCCATGAGGTCCACCGTAAGGGGCGTGACATTGACTCTCTATAATAGCTGATGTCAGCATTTTTTTGGATCTCACTGTTCCCACCAGTTTCAGGTGAACCCATGAAAGCCACTGTTGTGTGGTCAGTGTGATGGCTGTGCCGTTTAGACTCACTGCAATTCCTTTAATCAGCTGAAGATATGAGCCAAAGTTATCATCAATGTGTGTAAGTCTGTTTCTTTCTGCTGCCGTTTGTCACATAGACTCTGATGTTAGCAGTGTTAGCTGACATTAGCTAACCTTTGCTGTGATTGCTGACATTGGCTAACATCAGATCACCAAGCCCTCCTCCTCTCCTCTTACCGGAGTCCTGTGCCCTTTTGGCTCTGAACAAAATCTGCCCATCCGCTTCAATAGCTTGATCCAGGATGTTAGGGGTTAACCACATCTCTGTGAAGATGTGCACACAGCAGTCTCTGATTTCCTGTTGCTGAGTCGCACTTCTTCCACTTTATTCTCCTGCGATCAGACATCAGCCAGAAGAAGGCTTGATAAAGGAACAGCTTGGTCCAAGTCGGGTCAGCTTAGCTCTGATGGCGCTTCTTTCCTCTATTCCTGGGGTGTTTGCAGCGCATTCTGTGATTTTTTATTTTTTTTGTCTCGCTGGTCTGGCTGGCCGCTCAGCAGATGCTTCTGGTGGAGATCATCTGACAGTCTGCTGTACTCAATCAAAACCCCATACTTTTCTGATGTTGATGAGCGCATCTCTATTGTAGGCCAAATGTGCTTCAGTAGAGGTGAAAAAATAGAAAAAAAATACATCAAAAATGTAGAGAGGATTAAAGTAGCTACTGGCCGCCGCATTTGCATGCACTGCCGTCGTCATAGAAAAAGTGAATGGGGAATAGTTAAGCTTAAATGGAAATGTGGTAATTTATTCAAGGGGAAATTACAGCTGTCTTAATAAGATATCTATGAATGTAACTTGTGAATATAATGACCATTCAGTTTATTCTTAACTTTCATATACAGGAATTCATATCGTACCACTTACTAACCCAGTAACAAATAAACCACATGTTCGCACCTTAACCGGACACGGTCCAGCCATAAGACTAGGTTTTGACCTAGTCTTGTTGATTTTTTTCTTCCAAGGTCGAATAGTGTTTTAATTGGTTCCACTTCAAGCATCTGCCCCGTCATGCTCGAAGAGTCAAAGATCTTTCACCATTAAAGATAGTCAGATGTTGTCGATGTTTTAAAGAATTTCGACAATACTTCAAGACCAAAGCTCACAAAAATGAAAGCACATGATCTGTTTTCCGGCTATTACTCCTAAACATAGCCATTTTTTCGTTGTTTTTACAAGGTACGAACCTAGCCTGTTGAATCCTTTGAAGGGCGAGAGTGGAGGAGACAAAGGAAGCAGTAGATCCACTGCTGTTAATGTGCAAATGGTTCACATTTAGGCTAGCATCACGATATGGAGAACACATGTGGCTGTTATCCTGCTGTGTCAGAGCACTGCTTTGTGAGGGAGATATGATCAAACACCACTTGAGACTGTGGTATTGGTCCACGCTGATGAACAGCTGCATGAAACAGATTACTGCCGCTGCCTTCTATATAGTGATAGGCTATTTTCTACTTACGTATATGGATAACTGGACGTAGGACATGCTACATTCTTATGTTTAGTTAAATAATCTGTTTAGGATGGTCCCGAAGTCTCAAATTGTTTGAGAAGTGTGCAACTAATAAAGGCCTCTGAATCTTGGAAGGATTGAGGCGACCTTGAATCTGCTAGATGAGAATTCTATCTGTTGCACATTTAAACCGCTGCAAAAAAAAAAA
>CAEMYA010000004.1:1389806-1404926 GCA_903131615.1 Diplodus sargus
AAAAAAAAAAAAGCAATAATATTTGATTGTTCAGTTGCCAGGAGACTTTGGACTGGACGATTCAGTGTCACATATCAAAGCCATGTAGCAGGTCTAGTATTACAGCAGCTAACTGATGCATTTTCGTACCATGAGCTTCTGTTTTATCTGACTACCGATTTTTTCCCCTTCTTGTGATCAAAACCATTGCATGTCAACAAAGTTTGGTATGCAACTGCATATGATACAGACTAAATATGGTGATATTAAAAACACTATTGCCGCCCGCCTGGATGGTATTTTAACCGTCTCGAAGCACCAACCCCCGAGACTGGTATTTTGAGTGCCATAATACTGTCAACATCCATCCACAGTGAGGATATTATGTGGATTTATGCAGTGTGAGGGGAATCTGAAAAAGG
Organism: Diplodus sargus; assembly: GCA_903131615.1. Taxonomy (NCBI): domain Eukaryota; kingdom Metazoa; phylum Chordata; class Actinopteri; order Spariformes; family Sparidae; genus Diplodus; species Diplodus sargus. The sequence continues at coordinate 1,390,208 of CAEMYA010000004.1, forward strand.
ACAACAAGTGTTTGGTCACTAAATTTAGGAGAGGTCTGCCACTACCGCACGTGTTTGGTTGTGACCGCGCATGTCCAATTTTAAATCTCTGTATTGTTTACTTTTTTTTCGTGAAAACACACGTGTTCGTGTAGTTCAGTGGCAATAAAACCTAATCAGGTTCCCTGCCCCATGCGTGCGGATGGGCTTGCATTTGAATCAAACAGCAGATTTTCCCCCCTCAAACAATTGTTGATTTAGTAGTGTTGTAGTTGCTAAGTTCCTAATCGCTAGGGTGCAGGTCTTAAATGATTTTTGTGTATATAGCAACTGTCAAAACATTAGTTTCAGGGCTTGAGTCCTCTAATAGTTGTCATCTTAAGGGCAGCGTCTAACGGATTCTAGACTTGACCTTGTTGTCTGTACTCAGTGCTCTGTTAACAAATAATTTCGTTCCATCAGTGTTTACCACCACAAACCACAAACACTTAGCAGGCTGTGGTTTAAACAAAACAGCCCCAGCAGGAGCGATATTATGTGGGGAGACAACAGAGGGAGAGGGAGGGCGGGGAGGTGGAAGGAGGTTCGCATCCTCCTCCCTTTTCCAAATGTCTGTTTAATGTTTAATTTCCCCCCTCCTCTGGTCCTTTCTGTCTCCTCTTTTTCATTCATTCACGTTTGGCATTATTATTACAGGGAGGCGATCAGACTGCCACTGTGCTCACCCTGTGCGCCATGATGGACTTTAATTTGATGCAGGAGACGTGCCAACTGGCCATCCGGGATGTAGGTGGCCTTGAAGTCCTCATTAACTTGCTGGATACAGATGAAGTCAAATGCAAAGTGAGTAGCTGTGCCAAAGCTGGACCTAGATGGCCCACAGGCATAAACAGAGCCGGCTATGTGTGCCAGCCTGTGTCTTAGTTACAGAAACACTAGCACTGGGTAGAGAGCGTGCCTTTGAAAAAACACAGGGTAGCAATTATTCACCAGTTTGCCTAATGATGTGTGGGTGCTTATTTAACCTGATTTTATTACAGCTTTCTGTCCTGTCTATTTTTAGTAGAAATGTGGATGAATGTTTGGCTTCGAGATATCGCTCTATATAGTGTTAGTCTAAAAGAAGGCCTCATGTTGGCATTGGGGCAACAGTTTCTATTCCACAATACAGAACGATTATTTTTTAAATATTGGTAAAGCTTTATGTTTATGTTATAAGTTTTAGTCAAAAGGTACAGTAAAAGGCCCTTTTAAGTTCTCATAAGATGCATATTAATAAGACTGTATAAGTATTAAAGAGGCATTAATGTGTTTTGGACCTTATTTTTTTTTTTTACATGTTTTGGTTTGTAAATGATTTATGCTGACACAAAAGTTGTGGATTTGGTTCAGTAAATCATCTCAGTTGCCAGCTGCGACACAGCTACGGAGTCATCCTTTGGGCCAACTAACCAACTGTCAAGGTTACCGCAATTAAAAGTGTTTGTTTTTTGCTACTGACTGGCTGAGGTTGTTATTCTAAGTGTCTGACGACATTATAGAAAAGATTCCTACAGCATTAGACCACATTTGTGTAAGTGTCGCTCTGTAACCGTAGTTGCCTCATCTAGATCTAGTCAAAATCAGTCCAACATTCCCCCATGAGTTTAGAAGTAATTTCTTAGTGGTAGTTGCTATTAAACTCCAACCTCCACTCTCCAACTCTGACTCACACTGTTGTTTTCCTTCATTGAAAAACTCACCTCAGATTTCAAAATGAGACTTTCCCCTTCCCAAGACTTCTAACTCACGTCTATCTCTGTGGGAATTTATTCCGTAATGTTGTCAGAATTACAACCTCAGCCTGTCAGTGGTGAAAACAGCAGTTTTAGCGCACATAACTTTGACAGCTGGTCTTGCCCCGAAGGGTTATTTTGAAGCCGTTGCAGCTGTGTTGCCACTGACAGGGGAGGCAATCTACCGGACTCTAATTCAAAAACTTTTGGTCAGTATGAATCATTTACACCTCCAAACATGTAAATATAGTGCCCAGGTTTAAAATACCAGAACTATCCTATAGTAATAGCATCACAGTCTTCTTAAAGTGTTTATTATGCTATTATTAACACTTACATGAGCTTATTCATTTTAATAAATATCTTGTTTGGACTTGCAGATTACAAATTATGAATTCACAATCATCGTAATGTTTTTAAGGAAAAGAGATACTTTTATTCTGCACCTTTCTATAAGCTCTATAGATGTATAGTATTATGAAAAAGAGTTTTATAAACATAAGAATGTTATCAATATGACCTCGATGTAAAGCTTATTAAGGATTTCAATATAAAGGTTTATCTTACAGTGTGTGACTGTTTCATCTGTATGTGTTTTTAGATCGGATCTCTGAAGATCCTGAGAAAGATTAGTCACAATGTGCAAATACGTCGAACTATTGTCGACATGGGAGGCCTGCAGAGCATTGTGAAGATCCTGGACTCACCAGACAAGGACCTCAAGGCCCTAGCCGCCGAGACCATTGCCAATGTGGCCAGGTTCCGCAGAGCAAGGAGAACCGTCCGGCAGTACGGCGGTATAAAAAAACTGGTGGGTATACTAAAGAATTCAGGTTAGTGTTGCAACAAAAAAATATTAAAACCTCTCTGTACTGCCAAAATGATGTGCAGTAGAAGAGAAAACGTCAGAGCAGAACCTGAGCTGTCTGTATTGGTGTTAATGTACATGCGCTACAGTGGTAACTTTCCATTAAAAACACTTGTCTGTTTATGTCTGCGTCTAGTTTGTGATTTAGTACAAACGTTTTCGCACTAAACCACAGACACCATGGAACCTTTGGAAAAACAGGATGGTGCCTTATTCTAATTTGATCCACGTATTACCATTACCATTTTGTTTAAAGTGTAAAACACATATCCAGACGCTCCTGAACTACTGTATGTTACTGTATGCACTGCAAGTCAGTCACCCTTTCATGCCTTTTTCACACTGTATGCAAATGCCAGATATCATCCCATCCATCCCTTTTCACGCAGCTTTTGAAAACAGCAGTCTGGGTACTGGGGCAAAACAGATAGAATGTCCCTGACATCCTCTGACCTGCATTCATGTTTGTTGACAGAGGGACCTGTGATTAAGGCCTCCATGCCTTGTATATTTTCCTCAGCCCCAAATCGGATGTTCTCATGTGCAAGTCGCTCGCGGAGGCAGATTAATTTCACGCTATGCTACAAGACCACCTTTGAACTGTACTGTGTGTTATAGCTTTGCCTGCTCTGTCTCACTGGCCAGCAGCTATGGATTAAAACACTGAACGATGGCCATAAACCGTCACACTGGGCTTTTCAAGCCTAACAACAACATCTATCCTGACAGTTTTCCACTCCTAGCATCTCTGGCTTTTTCATCCTTGCAGACCCAGTGGTAATAGAATTTTAATTACACCCTTAATCACAGCCAACAACTTCCAGTGCCATCTGGAACGATACATTATCACTCCAATCGTGCAAGCAAACTTTTCAGAGTCCTTGAATTTATGCGTCGAAGTTCTCTGCTAAACATGTGTGGTCTTGTCTGCTTGTTTGCACACATTTCATGTTTCATGTTTATTCACATGTAAGTCCGGGCCCCTTGTCTCTGTGCTCAGGTGAAGCTGCTGGAATGTGCGCCTAATTTAGCCAACCTGACTGCAAACCAAGGGAAGGATGTCGAGGTGGCTCGCTGTGGGGCTCTAGCTCTGTGGAGCTGCAGCAAGAGTACCAAGAACAAGGAAGCCATTCGGAAGGCTGAGGGTATCCCTTTACTGGGATGCCTGCTCAAGTCTTCACACGAGAATATGCTTATTCCTGTTGTAGGCACCCTGCAGGAGTGCGCCTCAGAGGTAAAGGAGAGAGTCATTATAGTTGTGTATATTTCATTTGTTTTTATTTTTTTATTTGTTTTCAATATTCTTCTTCTTAGTTGTTCTAAGTTTAGTTTCAGTTTCCAGAGGGTCTGCTCTTTCAAGTTTAATATTCATCAGTTTCTGTATTAGTTTTAGTTGGTTTTAATACAATTTATGGAGGGTATTTGTCAGGAGCAAGATGTAAGAAGTTCAGAATAGTTATTACAAAAAAAGATACAACAATTTGCTGAAGCAGTTGGCTCCCAGTCATGTAGACATCCCAGTCTCAATAAACATATGCACCAATGCATCCTCAATGATTGTTGTGACAGAAGTGACACAGACTAAAACTGCAAAATATCATTCCAATTCTATTTTATTACTTTTTCTTTTTGTTTCAGTTACTTTTTGCATAACCATGATTACCTTGAGGGTGATGTACTGCACAGTACACTGTACTAAATTTGGCAAATATAATAAGCCGTTGAAAAATCAAAGGTCAAAATCCATGCATTATTCCCAGAGAAATTAACGAAGATGTCAAAAAACGCAATGATCACAATGATAAAGAAAGTGAAAAAACATTTCTGGATGAATCCCTTTATCCGGATCTGTACAAAAAGTTCTTTTCTGGGCACAGACCCATCCTCCGTCCAAATTTTGTGGAAATCAATTCAGTAGTTTTTGTGTAATCCTGCTGACAAACCAACCAATAAAGAAATGAACCAACAAACAAGCCACACATATAAACATAACCTCCTTGGTAATAAAAAAGAAAATAAGTAATGTGACATAACTATACATTCAACAGTTTATGTTGATCATGTGGTCTGCCAATTGTCATGTCACTACAGGAAAGCTACAGGATTGCCATTCAGAAGGAGGGCATGATCAAGGATCTGGTCAAAAACCTGAGCAGTGACAACGATGAGCTACAAATGCATTGTGCCAGCGCAATCTTTAAGGTACCTGTTCTCCACACTCCTGCCATAGTCTATGAAAGAAATGAACAGAACTGGAAAAAATAAGGACAAGGAGGAAAATAGTTTCTCAGACTATTTTTTTTCTTCTTCTAAGTAGACCAAGCTTCTAGAGGCAATAATGCAGACCCACTGTTTGACTTTCTAGTGTGCCGAGGACCAACAAACCCGTGTCCTGGTGCATAAGTACAAAGGTTTGCAGCCACTGGTTTCACTGCTGAGCAAGGCAGACAACAAGCAGCTCTTGGCCGCTGCCACCGGGGCCATCTGGAAGTGTTCCATCAGTGAGGAGAATGTAGCTAAGTAAGCCACGACTCGGGGTCCCACCTTATTACTAACTCTTATCAATACACACTCAAACTCAACAAAACCACAAATACACAAACACACTGTAGTGATATCTTTTGGTTTGTATGATTATCTGTTTGTAATTAGTGGTGACAGATTAGTATGACTATGATAAATCAGTTGTCATACATAGGAACAGCAGTGTAATGAACCTCAGAATGAGAGTTGATTAACAGCAATTAGGGAAATCCACACGTGCCTTAAACTTTGGAAAATATGTTGGCTAAGATGATGTGGTTAACAGCATGTGAATACAGCATGTGAACACTGAACACCAGAAAGGGGTTCAACTGGCTTGCGTGCATTGGGGTCGTCATGCCATCATCACATACAGTATTTATACTTTTTATTCACTCATGACTAGCTGTGTCACTTTTTCCACACACATGCTATTGTCATGTCTCCCTTTCTTTACCATTGTTCCAGCCTGAAGTGATTATTTGCTCCAAATGTACATTTTTGGATTCCTTCAGCTCTGATCGTTTATGGGAGTGTTTGCTGCTACAATTCAGTCTTTCCCAGCGTTAACAAATGCTCAAGTCGGTGCGCTGATTTTATAGACTTAAGTGACGTGTAAGTCAAGTCCTGTTAGTATTTAACCAAATGTAGGCATGCTGAAAGAATCAGCCCTGAGCTGGTGATTGTCTAATGTCAGAGGAAGCAGGCTGACAGAGCCTTTAATCATTTGTCATGGAAGGCAGAAGTTTATTTAAGTGTCATTTAGCCTGGATGCTTCAGCTGTGACATTTCTGGATAGGTTTTTGACTTACTTAAGTGTTAGATGATTAGTCAGTAATTTGCCCTCTAAAATAAATAATGGCCAGAGAGCATGCCCTGGCAGCACTGTGCATTTCCACTGGTGTGCTTTTGAAAGAATGATTTAGAGTAGCTGTATGAACTTTCTCATTCAGTGTGAGACCCGTGCTATTATGTGTAACACACATGCAGTAATTATATATCTTTGTTACACATTTATAAATTCAAAACCCATTCTTTCAAGTGTAGCCACAAACTAATAAGTCACTGTCTTTTAATCATTTTTATGATAAAGATTTTCAGGAAGGTAAGATTATGTGGATATATCTTTCTTTTCATTCATAAAAGGCAGGGCTGTATAGCTGAAAATGCAGTAGAATTCTAGAAATAACAAGAAGAAGAAGCAGAAGCACTATGCGATGACATTTCTTCACCTCATATATCATGACTGACAGAATGATATCCTGCATTTAAAGTCTAAGTTAAGTCCTCCCAACTGGAACTGAGCGTCTGCTGTCACATCAAGTTAAGTGAGGATTCCTTTACAGGAGCGGAGGAATGATGATAACATTCTTTTAAAGCAACATGGACAGATCGTTGTCCCTTTAACACACATCATGAAAGAGATCAGTTTGATTTGATTTGTTTTAATGTGTTTATGTTATTATTGTCATTAAATGATTAAAGATATTGTCATGGATATTACTCTATAGGCAGACAGTGTTTAATTGTACAAATCAAGCTTATAAACTGGCTTCTTGATAATTTTATTTAAAGATAAACTCATGCTGAAACTCGTACATACCGGGAACCCTTCTGACTGCAACTTGGCGTAATGATAAAACAAATTAACTGCACTGGCCATGAGTAATGTGGCAGCATAATACACTTGCTGCCAGCATAGGCTCTCTGCCACTTGTAATGGCTTGTCACACTGTTGCTATGTGAAATATTTATCTTACTACTGATAATAACAATAATAGAAATAATTATAATGATGCCATTAATCACATGTAAACCACATTTAGTGACACTTCATTTGCAAACACTAAAAAACACTTGGTTGCCCTCACTCTAAATTTAACATGTCACAAAAGTATCCACATGAGATTACCAAGAGACCATAATATTTCATGGTTTCTTTCCCGCCTGTGTTAATGTTTTACTTTGTTTCTTGGATGATGTGGGCAGCTGGATGTGAACAAAGGTGATATGTGGCTACCTCTTCAGGAAGAAACCAGCATGATGCCCGGCAAATGTTTTTAATGCACACTTGAATGTGTAAATAGATCTGTTTTTTCATCCTCTCAGGCTTATTTGAATCACTAAATATCTAGGTCAGTGACCAAGCCATTACTGTGAAAAGGCAAAGGCTGCTAATGGTAACTCTTTTTTCAGGGCATGCGCTCATTTCAGAATCAATCACCGGCGAGTGTTGTACTGAATTGAAAATCATTTTGGAATATATTTTGCTTCAGCAATAATGAGTAGCAGAGTGTGGATATTTTTTCACTTTTCTTTCATTCAGTACATGGTCAAATGAAACAGACCTCGTGGCCCTTTGCAAACAACATCACTTTTTTCTTTCATGTGAGTAATGATTTGCCTGGTCTGGACAGTATTGAGGTCGGGGGACCTCTGCTCAAGACAAGTAGCAGCATGTGTAAGCCATTTTCATGATTAATGATGCATCAAAATGAGAGATGATTGATGCCCTGAAATTTAATTACATTCATAACTATGAAGTACATAAGTGTGTTTGTTTTAAGACCACATAAGCTTATGTTTTTTGTAGGGCTTCCAATATTTACACGGAAGACTTTTTTGCAGATTTATGCATGCATCGATATGTGGCCTCTTTTAGCCTGTATACCGAGGTGTTATTGACATACAAAAGTGCTGTAAAAAGCCTCAACAAAATTCTGAGGGAATAACTTTGCAATGGAAAGTCACGACTGCCAAGTCTCGACTGTATTTGCCAGCGCAGTAATGTTTGGGGTCAAGATTGTGGGGTTAGCTTTCAATTACTGACTACCCCTCCATCTTACCTCTGTTCCAGCCCTATGATGAGCACACCATAATTGCTTCTCCAAATGATACTTCTCCTTACCTCACAAACGTTTTTTTGCTCACCCAAGTAAGTTACTGCACCCCTGTTTCCTTTCAAATTAAATACATTGATCAGATGGTTAAATTTCAGGTTGAACAAGCATCTATCTTTCCCTCTTTGTCATGATTGCCAAGCATCTCTGGGTCCCTGAAATGTCTTACTTTGACATGGGTTTTTCCTCAGAGCCATAGTTAGAATGAAAGGCAGCAGTTAAGCTTTCTGCACTTAGCTGAATGTGTGATCTAGTGCAGAAGAATGAGAAAAGTGAAAGAGAGGAAATCAGTCATAAAATTGCGCTACACAGAAGTCCCACTGTGGTTCCTGTGTCCTCCGACAGGCTTTAATAAGCTTCCCGTTGTGTGGAGCCCAGTGTTTGCAGTGGAAGCCGCTCCAGGCAGTCTTGTGTAATTTTACTCTTGCCATAACGTAATTAGCTGGGATTGGCTTAACAAAAATAGGCATGACTTACCGTTCATTTATCAAAAGTTATGTGTGTGATTACAAGATAATTCTACTGTAGGCAATTGCAGATGACACTTCAGCGCTGGCATGGGAAAAGCATTGTTTTTCTTTATGGTGATTTTCACTGAACTAAACTTTGGCAGCTCGTCTGATCATTAGCAGTGTTTTCACTTGTAAGAATAGGTGTGTCAGTGGACCCTGACCAAAACCAAATGACCTTGGCCATCTACAATAGCTTACAGGCTGCACTGCCAGCGACCGTAACTGTGAATAAAAACAGTCATAGGATTTAACTGTACATCAGAGGTTTGTTGAGGTTTTTTGCAACCACGTTATATCCCTTTTAAATGTTTACTATAGTTTACCACTCTATAGCATGGGCAAACAAGGCAAAATCACAGCAAAAGAGGGAGGGAGAGTTTCCAAACCGCAGCAAAGCTTTGGAAATGGAAGTACGGACAAGGGACAACTGTGAGCAGCCGTGGGAAAACTGCCTGTACTACAGGGTTGCAGCAAGAACTTTATGCCTATATGGCTGTGTGCACTTAGATAAGTAATAGCATGTTTAGCCACACTAGTGGTGTGGCTCCAGGGATGGCAATGATGCCGGACTGTTGGTCTGTCTGTCAGCTGGTCAGTCCACCACTTTGGTACAGACTGAAATATCTCAACGTCTATTGGATGGATTGAAATGCAATTTTGCAGACATTCATTGTCCTGAGAGGATGAGTCACACCACGGTCAAAACGTCCACTAAATTTCCTCAGAATTTGGCACAGACATTCATGATTCATGGGTGATGTACCCTCAAAACAATTGTTGATCCACCAACTTAGCTATAAAGCCACCATGAGGTCAACATTTGTGTTTTATTTATTGTGTTTTAACTATTGGTTTGATTGCCGTGAAATTAGGCACATTTGCATCAATTTCCCTCTCAGGATGACATTTTCGTTTGCACCATCATCAGGTCTTTGTTTATGACCACACATCCTGCAAAACTAATGACATTAAGATCATTCTCAGTTGTGCTTTCTGCTCACTGCTTATTAGCAAAGTAGCATGCCCATATTATGCTCATATTCGGGTTCAGTGTACATGAAAATGTTTGCAAGTTTTAATGTTAAAAAAACACATTATTTTCCAATATTCACCCTCTGACTGAACGGTCTGCTTTAGTACTCGTGTCTTTAAGGCCTCTTTCCTGAAAAGCCCAATCTCCTCTGACTAATCAGCTCATGAAGGCCTGAGCAGGAACCGCCCATTGTGTTTTTGGATCAACTCTGCCGGTGTTTCACATTTATCTATGAATAAGTACAGCCTCTCCTAAACTAAGTTGGTAAACACATTAACTATTGTACCTCCTTAACATCATGCTAGGATTAACATTGTGATTCTGCATGTTAGCATTGTGAAGTTAGCAGTAAGCACAAAGCCCACCTGCCTAAGCCTCAGTCAGTTAATGTAATGAATGCAATTATGTGAAGCAATTAGTTAATAAGATGCCTGTCTTCCTCTTCTCCACCCTTGAAAGGCTTCAGGAGTACAAAGCCCTGGATACCCTGGTTGGCCTGCTGACTGACCAACCTGAAGAGGTGCTGGTAAATGTGGTGGGAGCCCTGGGAGAATTTGCCCAAATACCTGCCAACAAGGCCACCATCCGCAAGTGTGGAGGCATCAAGTTGCTAGTTAAGCTGCTCACTGGAACAAACCAGGCATGTTGTGTTTTTATCATGCCGTGTAAATGTCCGTCTGATCTTTGGAACGGGTTAGGGGCTCCTATATTGATTTATGCATGTATTTTCTATTTGTGTCATTTAACCAGGCGCTGCTGGTGAATGTAACCAAGGCAGTGGGCGCCTGTGCCACAGACAGAGACAACATGGCGTAAGTGTCCCTCTCTTCCAGGGCATCCAACCAGCTAACATTGTCATTCAGAGTACAGTTGCACAAGGCAAACAGCCCAATGCGAAATGTCTTTTAACATGCAATCTGTTGCTTACTCACTGTTATTACTGAATAAGCTCCAAACACATATTCTTGGCAGTCTATTGATGTCATATGTTTTGACAAGGGAAAGACATCAATTCCAGGATTTCAACACAATATCATTAACGTGTCATGGGCTGATGCTTAAGAAAATCTATGTTCTTTTAATTTGTGATTATACAGGTACTTTTCCCTTTCATCCACGGCATAATGACAGGATTTAAAAGCTTTGTTTATTGTACCTGCTGTGTTAAATACGGTTGTGGTTCCATTCCCGGTGCTTTACTATAACTTTGTGGTCACTGTTAGGACTTGAGCTGGTCAGACGAACATACCTAAAGCCCTGGCCTGTCCAAGACTACATGGCCAAGAAAACACAGTGAACCACATTCTAGAGCAGTCTTTGTTCAATGTTCCTTTAACCTCACCCTCAATCTGTGCTTCATTGCTTTTACAAGGCTGTTATGGACTGCAAGACCCTTCTTAATTAGCACTGGACACAAATACAACTTAATGACTGAGTTTATATTGTTTGTTAGCTGTTAAGGCTATCATATGAGCCTTTTACAATAGTTTGGAAGAAAAAAACAACGGGTTCAATAAAAAGTGAAGCATGTCAAATTAAAGCCACTGACTTCACGCAAGAGGCGTGTTTTGCATTGCTTCATCATGTTCTCCATGTTTTCTCACAGTGTATATATTTAGGCCAGACTGTAATTTTTCAGCCTTAACAATCGGGCTGTAAACTGAAAATTCTCCTTTCAGTGGCTGCTTTCTGTATGTTTTGCAGCACTCTCTTATTTTTAGACATGTATGTGTACAGTAGTTTGCTGAGCACTTAACTCAAATGTGATTGTTTCCTCCTCCAAACCAACACTGCTGGAGCTGTTTTTCACATTCCCTGTGATTAGACGATGTTTGGCTTGCCAGCAAATATGATGATGCATAGTACCACACAGTAAGCTACAGAATTATTGTCAGTTAACATGACTTAATTCTCCCAACAGGAACTTTTTCTCAAATACTGTCTTCTGTTGATCAGCTCAATCATTCTCTCATCATCATTCAGATGCAGGTCATCCATAACTGCAAAAAAGCCTAAAACAAACCCTCATCACTTTCAAGTTTTCCATGAACTACTCATATGTTTGTTTTCATTCTCGACCAGTAGGCAGTGTGTGGCTAATGACATTGCGCCTCCTCCACTGAGTCCTGTGTAGCTACAACAGTGAACACACGTTGTTTAATGCCTTCAGGGTTTGTGGTCTCCTCCTCTAATCCATCACTGTCAGCTGCGACTTCATTGGTAATCTGTTTCATACCTGCTTCATGGGAAGACGGAGCTGTTTTGGCGGATGATATGACGCTTCACTTTTGTTTTTGGGCCGGATTTAAGAGGCCCCGCAGACTGGAATCTGATGTTATGATCCCTCCAGACTGATTTATGTGCAAACGGAAGACAGATGGTGCAAGGGACGTCCCTGATGAGTGTTCGCTCGTTGCCAGTCACAGAGATACTGTGATTAGGGAGTGTTTAAGTAATTATGACAGCATTCAATGTCGGCCTTGTTGGTGGAAGCACACATGGGGAATACGTTACATGTTATTTACACCAGACAACGGGTGCACTGTGGCGTAACTCTTCGGCTTCCCAGACCCTGACTGCAGTTTTGACTACAGTCATGTATATGACATGAAATACAGCTTGTGCCTAAGTAAACTTCACTCAGACTATATGAAATATAGAGCAACCTGTCTCTGGCTCTGTTTGATTTGGAAAGAGGTCCTCTTTTTGGCTCTGGTTGAAAAACAGGCCACCAGCATAAAGTGTAAGTTTGTCTCAGTTTCTATTTATAAACCCATGTATGAAGGACTATAAACAGATGTATGCGAGTTAACCTCTGGCCCTAGTATCGCCAGGCTTTTCTGCGAAGATTGATTTGAGTGAGCAGACAGTGGGTGGGTTACGGGCCTGGAGAGGAAATGAACAGGACTGAAGGCAAGTTGTGATGAAAAGCCAATGCTGAAATCAATTGACGCTTTGATCCAACTTGGCTTTAGTTGCTATACTGCTACTGGCCAGGCTGATACAGCCCCAGCTCTTAGAAACAGATCAGTAACACTCTTAAATCCTTCAAGCAGAAATCAACTCTTAATGAAAGTACTGATTGAAATTGCAACACTTTTCTCAATCTTGTTTATTCTTGCCATGTTTATTTTCTTTCTGTTGTTTTGTTCATTATTAGTTTCCCTTCTACTACAATTTACATTATTTTCCTTTCTCTCTCTGCCGACAGAATCATCGACCAGCTTGACGGAGTCCGTCTGGTGTGGTCCTTATTGAAAAACCCCAGTGCAGATGTGCAGTCCAGTGCTGCATGGGCCCTTTGTCCGTGCATTGAGAATGCAAAGGTACAGTCCAGTGAAGTAAATCTGCTTCTGCCTCTGTCCTGTGACCTATGAGTGGAACACACCCAAGGCACATAGATAGTCTCCAAATCAAAGAGGTCTGCAGATGTTTGTGTTGTTTCAGAATGAAGGGTCATCCTGCTGACAAAACAGAGGCCTGCTTATATCACCACGCTCGTCTGCTGAGCTCTCCCCCCAACCTACTGCTGCTGGGAGGTTAGCAAGGGCAGAGCTGTGTCAGAGGAGGCTTAAATGAACCTCAGGCTAATATGAAGCAGAGAAGCCTCCTTGGCACACTGGGATTGGTGAATTGGGAAGCAGGCAGAGGGAAAAGACTGAGTAATATCCTGTAGCACGGCTTCTGATTTCCCAGCTGAATATCTCCCTTCAACATGCTACTTGTTACAGAGGCACACGATCCAAGCATAGGGCATAGGGTAATAGAGAGTTTCTGTGAACCCTGATAAAAACACTGAACACGTTGATTGCAAAAGAACCTGCTACACTGCCATGAATACTACTTATATCATTTTAGATATAACTATTTATGGAACTACACTGTAAGTTTGGCATAGGGATCACTGATACGTTTCTTTCCAGAGCAGATACAGATTATTGGTAATCAAGGAAACTGAACAAGCCTTTGGAACTGATATATGTTTCCAGTAAAGATGAAAATCTAACCATCAAACTTTAGAATAACGAGTGATGGTATGATTTACCTAAGTAATGTACTTGCGTATAATTCTGTGGTACTTGTATTTACATTTTCTGTTACTTTGTACTTCCACTCCACTAGATTCTGGAGACAGATATTACACTTTTTACTACATTTATTTGATAACTGTACTAATTAGTTTGTTACGTTGCTGATTATTAATTATTGATTTATTTGGTCTGCATATCTGAGATTCTGAAAATCAGAATAATGCTGAATATCAGATCCAATAATCAGGCTGTTAATCGGATGATGCCCAGTTTAGAGGTCCATAAACAGGACAGATGTTTTTTTTAAAGAAAATAATTGATTTTACCCATCAAATTCTGTTTATAGGTTTTGAGGAACACTACTGCTTGTATGGAAAATAATGCAACAAGCCTTTTGTATCTCCAGAAAAAGCACTGTGAAGTCTGATACATTGCCTCAAGAGATGTCACTTGGGTAGCTACCACGGTGTGTCCTCGGGTTCTAAGTCGGATCCAGCCAATACACAGGCAATGCGTTTTCTCCCCAGGTCCACCATCTCATCCAAATATGGCCGCTACTGGTTCTGAAAACCTAGATGGCGTTGGCTATAATGCCACACTTAAGTCCTCAGAAAAACAGTCAACAAATCAATGAGTGACATCAGTGTTGGTGTACACTTTTCCACGACCAGCATAACACAGCCAAATCTCTAACTAAACATGTTGGTGTTTGAGTTGCATTCTGGGTAACATAGGCGCCAGGTTTTGACAAGGGAGAGGAAAGCTTGTTAGCACATTGTTTTTTAAACAGTTATAAAAACTGTCCAACTAAAGTCAAAGTTATAGAAGTGCTTAATTAATGGATCATTATGAGCTCCTTCATGACATTGTAAGGCCTTCGGCTTAGTGTAACAGAGCAGTGTTGTCATTCAACTCTAATTCCAGTTGCACATCAGCACGTCTTTAATGCTCTGATCACATCATCTCCAACTATAAACATAATGTTGTTCTATTAGGTTGTTGCTGTGATTTAGGTAAACACTTGTCATTGGCACAATCTGGTAAAACTTCACCAGATATATTAGGCCCAGGCAGGTATGTTGGGGGTGAAGCCGCTTT
>CAEMYA010000004.1:1404963-1427000 GCA_903131615.1 Diplodus sargus
TTGGCAGGAATTTCTCTGGCCCAGGAACGTAGTGAAAATGATGGATGGCAACCATATGGGGGAGAGGGAGACCGCGTACCCACTATTGAGTGCTAACAAAGTTTGACAATGTTTGTCTGGTCCTCAGTGTGCCAATTTTGAGGGAAATTCATGAACATGCTTTTTGAGTGATTTTTCTGAGACAGGGGCATTGAAAAGAGCTAAATAGCACTCTTTGCCCATGGAGTTACGGAACCTGATACAGCTGCTTTGGTGCAGTCGTTATTTAGATAAAAATCCCATGTGGTTTGAGTTAGCGGTTCCATAGTGGATTTATGAGAGAGCCGTGGTATAAATGCATCTGCTAGATGCTCCATACTGTACTGCAGCCCCTCCACAGACACAGACGCTGTGCTCTATGCCCACAGGTCTATGACTTAAACTCACTTAATACCACTGTAAAGTGGTATTCAACTGTCTTTGTTCTTCAGTCAAAGAAGTAGAACCTTCCCCGTCACACGTAATGGGGCGTATCATTAATTCACCTGGACATAGACGCACATGGAGATGCATAGTAGCCTGATTGCTCCAGCGAATGTCAAGGCACGTTCTTGCTGTCTGAGCCAGGCTTGCTCCCCTCAGCTTGAGATCACGCACAGCAGAGAGTGTGTTTTCTATTTCATGTCATCCTGGGTAAGAGGAGGAGAGAGAGAGAGGGTAGTGAGAAAGACCTTTCCGTGTGCAGCCTCATAATGTTGTGGCTTTCAGATCTGGGGGCCTGCCCAGGCCATGAAAGAGATTCTGGCTGGTCAATCGCAGCTGGTGGCTTGAGAGAGCTTCCTCTGTCTCAGGGACTCCTGGCCAGCCATCATCAGTATTCCTGAGGAAGGGCTTCCTGTGTGTCAGGGGGGCAGCTCCTGGCCCCGGCAACCCCCCCCTCCCCCGGCACCGCACACATGGCTCATCCTCTGGCAACGCATCACAGGGCCCATATACAGCGACCTTGCCTGATTTCAGCTGTGAGCTCTCTGTTAGAGAGGGGAACACACCAGAACATCCAGCTCTCCTGGCTGTACTTTTTGTCAGTGCTGAATTTGATGAAATACCTTAATTTATAGAATGAACAACCATAAAGTGCTCATAATATATTCTGTGATTACTGTAGTCCACAGTGCTGTGCCATGCATCAGCCTTGGGCAAGTAGACTGATGTTGAGAAGGACTCCAATTAAGCACACTTTGTGATTTGCATCCCTAATTGTAAGCCTTTGGGGAAATTCCTGTTCTATTTTCAAACCACTGAACATTACAGACTCAGCCACCTCGATCTCTTCTTCCATGGCTGGCGATACGGTGAGTTCTGATTTTAAACAGCAGCCTGATGTGCCAAGCCATACTGAAGCCCGTGTCTCTGCCAGCTCTTCCGCTGTGGTTCTCTCAGCACTGCCTACCAGCCTGTCGGTTTGGTAGGCACGGCCCCATAAGTGGCTCAGAGTCCTGTGGTAGCAGCTGGTGCCTTGAAATCAAACCATGAAGCCTTGAATCTACACTGTGCGTCGGTCTGGGGCCAAGGCTTTAAATGACACTTCTAAGTAAGCTTTAAATTCTATGTTTCCTCCTCATTATGACAAGTAAGGGTGAGAGTAGGAGAGGTTGACAAAGATGTCAAATTTATTGGTTTGTTCGCTCAGATCCACAACACAGTTCTGCTGTAGGAGAGGGTGTTGTTATAGCTGAACGCATCTGTTGTACACAGAAAACTATAGTTCTGTTTCAAAAATGTTTCAATAGTTAGGTTTAACATGGTGAAAAGGACACTTGTCATACATAGCATCCACATAAAAATGTTCCCTTTTTTAATGGTGCAGTACATAAGCATGCATAGGGGCAGTATATTACCTGAGTCACTGCTAATTTCTGCTTACTGTATTCCATTTATACATCCATGACTGTAGCTACTGTTGGCTTGTTAGCTCAGTTAGCTGTTCAGCAAGGTGGACTACCAGGGGAATGTTTGGATTGCTGGGAGAAAAGAGTTTTTCAGCACAGGTTAGCTGGTTAGCATGCTAACTTCAGTAGAGATGTCTCTTCCACACAATGCATAGACGTCTATGACATGACGTCAACACTGTTATTTCTTCACACTCAGTTGATAATATTAGTACATTTTTTCAATGTTTTTAAGTTCAATTTCCAACAAGCAAACAATATATCAGAAAACTTAACATGACAGTATACAGTATCCCTGAAGTTGATTACTTATCCCTTATCAACGGTAAGGGTAAGTCAGGTCACCAGAGTTTTACCAATAGGCATTTCTTCTTTGTCCAATTTATTAGCGGTGAGAAGCCCATTAGATGAAAGATGTTGCTGAGGTACCTGCAGTCTCCTCAGCCCTTCTGATCGGTTGATAAATGCTGGATCACTACTAGTAGTAGTTAAAAAAATAAGTTCTGCAAAGTGGGACATAGGGCATAACTGTTTAATAAAGGAGTTAGGGTGTTAAGTTACATGTATCACAGTGTGGGAAAATTTTGGGTAATATCTTGTGTAATTTAGTCTTTGAATACTGCAATCTATGCAATACTTTAAATTGTATTAAACAATGTCATGCAAAACACACTACCAAATTCGGCCAGGTAGACATGATCTCACATAACTCCTAACCTGCAGATATTTAAAGAAATCCTGTTGTGGGAGAACACAAGACTCCCTTCATGCAAGAAAACCAAGAAACCGATGATGGGACTTTGATTGTTTCCTGGCCAGTAAAAATACTTTTTTAGCATCCTTTGTTTTGTCTGCCTTGCTCTCCTCTTTCCTCAGACATTACACTACCTCTCTTCATCATCCTCCACATTTTGACCGAGCACCAGCTAATAACACATTCTTTGACTTTAGGATGCAGGGGAAATGGTGCGCTCCCTTGTCGGTGGGTTGGAACTGATTGTTAATTTGCTGAAGTCAGCAAACAATGAAGTGCTGGCAAGCATCTGCGCTGCCATCTCCAAAATAGCCAAAGACAAGGAAAATCTGGCAGTTCTCACTGATCACGGGGTTGTCCCGTTGCTGGCCAAGTTGACAAACACAGTAAGTACACCTCACTGTTGGAGACAAACAACTTTTCAACATCCCTGTACTCACTGTGAATATACACGTCTTTACAATGGAATTTAGTCAGCCCTTTCCTGACAAACATTCAGCTAATGAGAATAACACTGTCAGATTTTGCCTTTTGCAGAGCTGCAGTAGAGCTTGTTGTTGTCTAAATTGTAAAGACTGGTCTTCAGGGACCAATAGGATGTTCTCCTCTCCACAGACTAATGACAGGCTCCGTCGCCACCTGGCTGAGGCCATCAGCCACTGCTGCATGTGGGGCAGCAACAGGGCATCCTTCGGTGAAGCTGGAGCAGTTGCTTCCCTTGTGCGCTACCTCAAGTCAAAAGAGAGACCAGTCCACCAGAGCACAGCTATGGCCTTGTACCAGCTGTCCAAAGACCCCAACAATTGCATCACCATGCACGGGAAAGGAGTGGTCAAGGTCAGTTGTAGAGCTGTGACTCCTTACTTCTGCTTTTTTGAAGATCAATCATTAAGTAGTTATTTTATCTAGTTAATTTGTTTTTGCGACTAAATCTGGCTTAATTAGATTGAGGAAAATTTGCCTTCCCCTCCCACCGCACTTGTTCTAGTGAAGTGTGACAAACACTGGGTAATAAACTTTGAAAAGCTGACTATTTTGAGAGCCTTTGACCAATGGAGCAGAAACAAAGTTGGTTTTATTCTGCCGCGGAAACATGACTCCACTTTCTAGCCTTCATGGGAATTTAGAAAAGCAAACAGCTCCGTGTTTCTCCGGTAGACCCTAGATGCCATTACAGATCAAGTCAAAGGTCTGTAGTTGGGGGTAACTGTTGCTAAGGGCTGTTCCTGGACATCAGGGTAGAATGTAGCAGCGATATGGTTCAGGCCAAGTGGGGTGGGGGGCCGAGCTGTTCCAGGCTAAAAGAGAACAATGTTTTTTTTATGGATAATTTTTTTCTGACTCTGTAGAGCTACGTCTGCCAGCTCTCCTCATCATCGCAGTTGTGTAGCGCTCTTCCAAAAAGAAAGAAGCATTGTTTTGTCTAACATTGAGCCTGTCAGCGTGTTTCCATGCTCAGCTCCAGACACTGTTTATGTTTGTCTGTGTTTGACAGAGACGCAGAGATTTTTATACTAAGATTCTGCGGTAATTGATGTCTTGTCACAGATGATCATGAACCCGTATTTCGGCATCATTCGCTAACTTTTTTTATCATGTTTCACATAGAGAGACTTTCACATGAGAAATCTGTCTGTGGCCACAGCGAGTTTAAATCCTTTTTTTCCCTCCCCCAAAATAACAACTGCAATATAAATTACAAAGTGGTTATGCCATTGCAGCCAGATATTTTTTTCCCATGTTCATTAAATGGTGTATTTTAGCTTGATCTGCTGTTACAGTGTATGTGGTTCAACACTAGCCATAATTGGTAGCTGGACTGAACATTGGGTGTTCAGAAAGAGTTATGTCCAATTTGCAAAAGTCGTTAAGATGAATGCTTTTTGTAGTGTGAGCCACGACAAAAACTGGACAAGCCCTCCTTTTGTGTGTGTGTGTGTGTGTGTGTGTGTGTGTGCGTGCGTGTGTGCGTGTGTGTGCATGTGTGTGCATGTCTGTATGCGTGCGTGCATGTCTATATTTGAAATTCTAGTGTGAGTCTTTCTGCGTATGGGCGTGAGTGTGTGTGTGCAAATCCATGACATACCGCCCTATTTAATCTGTCTTTGTGTTTGCCCTTATTAATGTACCAGTTAAGAGTTGCAACACTACTGCATAATGTATTTTTGGACTTTTAAAGAGCTTAATCACCAAAGGCCACGTAACTGCACCCAGCATTGCATTTGTTCTTAATCTCGGACGTGGAAATGTAGCACAGGCAGCCTCATTGTTCGGTTCTCAGCCAGTCTGGAACAGAGGCTGATACCTGCCTGACCCCGAAGGACACATTACAGTGTGGGAGCTTGTCAGTCTCCTGGATTCGGCTCGGACTGTAATGCCCTGCTCCGTGATATACAGGCAGCTGGTAGAGAGAGTGTGCTATCACCAATACTTGGACCGGGGAGGGTGTATCGAGGACTGATACAAGGCTCTGCATCTAATTTACGGCCCTGTGTAAAATTCTGGACGGCCTCTCGTATTATTGCAACCGTATATCAAAGAGCTTTTTTCTGTGCCGTGGAGAAGCTCTCAAAACACATTCACCCATGTGTAGTATACTATTTCCACTAAGCGAAGGCTTCTCACTCACAGTTGGTTTAGAAAGTAACTTTCCCTCTGTAGCACACTTAATGGTGTAAGCCCAGTCCCTTAAGATTCACTGGGGGAATTAAGCATTGAAAAGAAAATACATCACACTGGAGAACACATTAGTGACCCCTCCTAGTCTATTTTTGTTTTGGTCTGGAGTCAATTAAATTATTTTAGCAAAAGTATAAGTAAATACTAAGTACCAAGTATAAAGTTCAAGGTGTTACACATTTTTATATAAAACGTTTTGATTTGTTTTGGACACAACTCGCCGTCATCTGTTATTTTATTTCCTAAATTTTCTGACAACATATTTTCCTTGGAATCTCCTCCCAGATCAGACCTTGTTGGAGAAAAAGGGAATTGAGGTGCTCACTCTCACAGGAAGCTCATACCATGGAAAAGAGAATTTTAGCCCTGAGAGATGAATCGCCCTCACAGTTTGATTTGACATCCCCTCTTGGTATCTCGCAGTTTTAAACGGATGTGCCTCATTTTGTGCCGGGCACAAAATCAGCACGCCTCCCCCTCTGCCCCGTACGTCGCTTCCAAAAAGCACTGGGGATTGTTTGCTGAAATCGTAAATTCTTGGAGACAGCTTCAGCCAGCTATTTGTATTAAAGAGGCTCTTTCATAAGAAAAGCTTTATGAAGTAAATTGGTGAAAATTACAAAATGCGGATGGTAATTATTGGCAATTTTCAACTGAAGGTATGCCAGAGCGTGGCTCTTGCCAGGTCCTGGTATGTATTTTAGGCTTTTGCTAATGTAAATGAGAAACTTGTTTGCACCATGAGCACACTCCTTGCCCGGCACACTTGGTGTATGTTTTTCTCTCTTACATGGTCAGACTTCAGGAGTGAAAGTGCTCAGTGAGGCTGTGTGGGGCAGAAATTACACTAAATGTGAGGGAAGGAATAAAACCAAGCAGAGCATCACAGGTTTACTTCGACAGCTTCCTGTTGGTTTTTGGGGAACATGACATCAGGTTGCGGGTGTGGTGAGCAGATGATACAGGCACCGTGTCCTGGCTGCTCTGTTATGACTACCATGTTGTCGAGCGTAATGTTTTAGAGCCTCTCTCCCGCATGCTGGGACCAGAAATCCCAAGTCCTCAGGTTTGAACAGGCTTTAGGTTCAGACTGAAATGCTCCTCTTAAGGATTTGAAAGCTGCCCTCCCTTATTTTCCTCTTCCTCTTTAGAGACACAGAAAAGGCAGTTTCTGGCTTGCTGGATGCAGCAGGGAATGTTGTTTACCTTGACTTCCCTCACTAACTTCCCCTCAACCTCAGCTAAACACTGCTGTCTGTTTGTGCTGTTTGCCTCCACGGCGGAGGCTGAAACATGGGAATGCTGGGGATGGAGAGGGGTTGGTGGAGCTGTAATGGCTGTCAGAGCCGGCACAGGGGAGTTCAAACCTGAACTCCTGCAGGCAGGCGCGGTCCAAAAGCGTGCACTTAACACCGTGACACTTCCATGTGCTGCAGGATGTACACATGCAACAGTACATGCAGCCCTCACAGACTTGCACGCCTGCTCCACCCTCTCCTCACGCCTCACGTTCCCCAGCTCCCTTCTTGGAGGTCAGGACTCGCTGGAGCTCTCTGAAGTGCAAAAAAAAAATAAAAAATGCAGTGCAGTTTTCAATCCGACAAAAGTGTTCATGTTGCCACAGTCTGGGAATATCTAACAAGTGGCGTATTATATTCCTCCACATCCCAGCTGGGAGGGAAAGAGCAAGCTAGGAAAAAAGGCAGCAAAGAGAGACACGCTTATCTTAGCCTAGCTGCGCGCTTCAGGAGACCTTATTTGGCGACGTCTGAATAACATGCTATGAGGTTGGCAAAAACGCTGCCTCTGGCACTCCTCAGGCATCCTCTCTTTTCACAAAAGAGACTTGTTTAGCAAGCTGCATGTTTTCTGCAGCCTCAGAATGTAAGTTTGCTTTCTGAGGTGTTTTGGATGCTATTTAAGAATCATATAAAAACCCGAGGGGCAAATCGTTCACATATACTCCACACTGGTGCATTGAGCAAAGCTGGCATCCTGGACTGCTGATTAGGAAAGGATATTATTTTTCTCAGCTTCAACAGGACTTACAGTGTAGGTTCACTGCCCTTTCTTGCTCATTCACACGAGCAGGCTCACCTCATCTTTCATCTGTTTTCCTTCCACTGTTTGTCTTTGCGCCGAAAATCCCGGGAATGTCTTCTCCCGCCTTCTTTGGCTGTTTGCTAACCACACGAATGTGCAGAGCAGCGTTTAAAGTTTGCATGTAACACGGAGAGGGGTCAGGGTCAACCTCAGCTCCGCTCTGACATGCACTGTGGACACAATGGTAACCTGAGAGCAAAACAGTGTCAGGTTTGCCCTCAGCCCTGATCAGATGGATGGAGATTAGGCAACGTCTGGTCAAGAAGTATCCCTGATTGTACGGTTTGAGAGAGGCATTTAATGTTTGTGTTAAACAGACAAAGGAATCCCATCACTTCCAATGTTGAACGGACCAGTGATGGAAATGATGGGGGAGTTTTAAATAAGAGAGGGACAAGGGGAGAGAAAAAATGCAGGTTAGCCAGTACCATTTGAAATCACGCCACTGCCCTAAACTAAAAATCAGTGGCTGTGTGTAAGTTTTAAACGGGATTAGTTCTTGGATCGCTTCCTTGGACAGTGGCAGTCTAGATATTGTCTTGTGTGTTGCTCTGGATCAACAATGATGTGACATTGCTGCACAGAAACCAGGGAAACGATCCAGATGGTGTTCAAACACCCCCTGTAAGCCGGCAGCAGCAAGATGTTTGGTAAAGAAACCTTCTTCAAAATCCCTTTTCACTCAGCGGAGAACAAGGCCTTGATATATGGGGCTTAAAAGTGCCTGAGACGTCCGAGCAGTTACTGTATTTATCAAAGCTTCACTATGTTTAGAAGCAGGGAGTCCTTAAGTGCTTAGCTGAGGGATGTAATGTTGCAGTTGGTTCATTATGGATGTAAACAAGACGATCCGAAATAATTACAAGTGTGGCTTAAGGAAACCTCAGTGGCACACCATTGTGATTTTACCGAGGAGCACACATTGAACACATTTAGATTCAGCCAATGCACCAGAGTATTTATGCTTACATTTACTTTTACTTTGATTCAGCCCCGCAGCTGCCCGCAAACATAATGTAGTGATTTTGCTGCAGATTAAATAGGAAAACAGCTCACCCTCCATCCAGCTTTTTTACTTTGAGCGCATTTCTGCACAATGCGCGACTCTTTGAACGCATGAAAAATCTTTCAGACGTCGAGTTTTTATGTAACCAAAAAATAAACTTGCGGAGCGAGAGATTTCTTGCGAGCGCAAAACCATGTTCTGCAATAAGATCTAACGAGATCCATTACACAAGCCACTAATAGTCGGATAGAATCTGACCTTTGGAGCGGCGGAAAAGGCTGTCAAGTGGTGTGGGTTCATACTCAGGTTTTTAATGTTCAGCCTGCCCTGCATGACTTTCATCTGAACAAACTTGCAGGAGCATGTGTGCTCGCAGCTGTAACCCCTTTGCTGAGGCATGGTTTGGATGGGTAAAGTGGGACACACACACGCACACACACACACACACACAGAGGGACACGTGGGACCAGTGCAGCCTGTCACCGTACAGCCAGCCAGTATTCACTGACACCGCTACTGCTGACATGGCAACATTAGCAGCCAGCTACCTATTTGGGCACTGGTTGTTAGTACACTGTACACTGTTGGAAAACAGTGATGCCTGTTTAACATCTGTCTTCTGTACCCCCGCAGCCCCTCATCCACTTCATAGGCTCTGAAGACGAGATGCTTCAGGAAGCTGCTGCTGGCTGTGTGCGCAACATCCGCCTACTGGCTCTGGCAAACACGAAGGCCCGATTATTTCACTGACAATCAATTATCACAGCAGCTCTCGACATCCAATAGCGAATGTACAAAAATTATTTGGGGGTGGAACAGAGCCTTTTTTTAAATGGCAATAACATGCTCAGGGTTATTAATATGCTTTTGACAACAAATCTGAAACACTGATAGTTCAACTCAACTACAATTTCAAGCAATATAGTTCACCCCCAAATGTAAGCCTTGGAGATGTTTGCCTTCTCTCACATATAATGCAACTAAACCACTCTTAACGTTCTCAAGAAATTAATTTGACCAACTTAACAACAATGTGTCTTTCCATAAACTTTCATAACAACCATTTTCTCTGTACTGAATGCACCCTTCCAACTGTATCACCATGTAGAAGGAAATGTACATTTACTTATGGATGAGAGTCCGGTGCTTGTGACCACGCGGGATGTAAACATTAATGGTGTCCTACTTGCTGAGCTATAACTTTAGCTGGCTTAGTCAGGTAGCCTCTCGTCAATGAATAAATGCGCATTTCTGTCTGTGCCATGATGCGCCAAGAAAAAAATCCTGCCTGAAACTGCTCACAACAAGGAATAGGCAGCAGCTCTTACAGCGGTTAATTATAGTACATTTTTAGTAGGGTGAACCTTGGATGAAAATGTAGCTTTCAGAAAAAAATGGTGCTCTTTTTAGATCGAAAATGTTAAATCACTGCTGACTGTAATGATTTACACCTACTGTTTATCAAAACTGCAAATTGCAGTCTGCAGTTTTCATCCATGATACACACAAAAAGTGTAACTATTAAATGTAAAAGAAAAGTGAAATACACTCCAGACTGTCCTCCATTCAACACAATGAAAACCCTGTCAACCCTGTTCCTGATGCCACTCCCAATAATTGTTGTACAGTCCCTTACAGAGCTGCTTCTGACATCAACGGCAAATATTTACCTCAGCACCTGTCATGTTGTACACTAACCTAACAGAGTTTGTTTCAAATGTGTTTGAAAAAAAGTTTCAAATAAATAAAATGAGAAAAGTGTTCCAAATATTAGCATCACAAGTGCATCATAATATGTTGTAATGAATGATCTGAGTAAGGTCTCAAATAAAAACTTTTATCTTGATTGATGAGTGTATTTATTTGCTCCTGCTTCCGTTCTCAAACATCCTTTTATCCCCAGCTCTGTGTTTACATCAATTACCCGATCAAAACATTGTGAAAACATTTTAGGAAGCCGTCTTCTTGCTAGCTGACTGTCAAACCGATAAACACAGACACAAATGATCTGTCGTGTTTGATCCCACGCCAAATACCTCATACGTTTTTCGGTGTGAAACGCTTCGAAGCTGTGTTGTCTGCTGTAACATTCCTCAAATAATCCACACAAGACCGCGGGATCTAAACAGTAGCCACATCTGCACGAGTGGCTCAGCCTCATCTTACACAGTCTGTACACTCCTGTACCTACATGAATATTCGTGAGACGTCTAAGCTCAGAAAGCACACAGCCAACAATGACCCATTAGACACGCAGAATAGCTTGCTGTTGGATATACAGCACCAGTGGAGTCTGCTAAAAATGTTCTGTGTAAATACCGCACATTAATATGAACACATAAATTCGAGCACTGTTATCATAAGTGGATAAGAAATGTCTGTAACAATCAGGAATACGACAGTGTGTCTCCACCGTAGACATTATGTACGACAGTGAACTGAGGATTTTCCACATTACTCGCAATTTATTTACAGTAATTTCAGATTTTGTAGAGATATTTATTATAAATAATAAAATAGATTTTAACAAACAAGCTCATTATTTTTTTCAGTAAAAACAAAAATGTTATATTAAACCTTGCCAGTTGGGGTCATCTCTGTACCAAAGCACTTGCGTGGCATTTCGTCAGCACCAACTATAAAACAATGTAATAAAGGATTTTTGGGAGAATGCTACAAATTGAGCAGCTTTTTCCCATAAGTAGTTACGTTTTTAACTGTCTTTGTTGCAGAATATCTTTTTAAAAAAAGCTAGTGCCCTCATTACAATCCTGCCTTGTTCCTATACTGTACACTGCAGCGGTAATGTTCAGGTCTGATCCTCTGTTCTGTTCTTGTTCATTATAAACAGGCCACGTCAGGCCTGACAGCCTCGTGCGCTGCAGACCGCTGGCCTCCAACACTGCTGCCCTCTGTCTCTCTGATCCCTCTGTCCTGGTCCCGGTTAGCTCAGATGCTCAGCCCTCAACCACAGAGGCTGCTGCCGCAAGAAACGTCTCATGGGACTTTCATTATTAATATCAGACGCGTGCTGAAATAGAAAATTAGCAAAACATTGAAAATATGCGGTCGAAAATCTGCATCACTCTTTGAAGTTTAAACGCTACCAGCTGTTAGCGGGGGTCACCGTTGGAGCACGGATGAAGGAGAGTGGATGGGTGACTGTGAAGAAGCAACTTCCTCCAAAAAAAAAAAAACCCAAAAACTGGGAGCTGAAAGAAGCCACCGTCTCATAAATTCACAGTGATTAATGGCTCTTTAATTCCATGCAGCGAGCTTTACAGCGGCTGCAGCATGAACCAAAGTCAGAATGAGTTTGAAAAGGTTTGAAGGGAAAGCATTTAGTCACTTGAACAAACAGAGAGGGAAATTGTTTTCCTTGTGGCTGCTGAGGCTTTTCCTGTTCTCCTGCAGATTTCTTTTTCTTCGCGTATTTATATTTAGCTCTCTAATTTCTCTTCGCGTTGGCACCTTTTCCTTTTAGCTCCCCTTTGAGAATTTAAAAGAATTGTTCAACGGTTTGGGTCGTGGCTTATTTGCTGTATTTTCCATGTTCCTGCGTGTGATGAGCTGCAGTGGATAAGGTGAAACTAGCACGGAGACTGAAAGCAGGGGGATTGCAGCTGGCGTTGCTCTCGCCCAAGTGAATAAATAAGCCTACACGCAACGCCTAAAAAGCCAATCAGTGCAAACCAAAGTTGTGTCGTGTTTGTTTATATGCACACAAACAGAAATGTAATTACATATGTACAATTTGAACTTATGCGTTGATTCTGTGTTCCTGACTGTTTGCCATGAATTCTTTTCAGAATGTTGCTTGCCCTAAAACCAAAAACCTCTCTTGATTACATTTCTCTTTGTATACAGATTAAACAAACACAATACCACGAGTTGCCAGGCTTATTTTCTTTGTTTGTGCATAGGCAGGCTAGCTGTTTCTCCCCGGCTTCCGGTGTCTATGCTAAGCTAGGCTAACTGCTCCACAGCGAATGCAAAAAACAAGAAACTATTTTTAGGGATTTAGCGGCATCCAGTGGTGAGGCTGCAGATCACAACCAATGAAATACCCCTCGTTTCAACCTCCCCTAATGTGGCGGCTGCTGAAAAATGCAAAAAACCAAAAAAACAAAACAAAAAAAACAAAACAAAAAACGATTTTCTTTGTAAACATGGAACTGGCTCTCTGGGTGCACGGGACAGCTGATCATATGTGTCGCAATAAGAAGAGGCCCTTCCTCTTCAAATTAGCTTACCATCATGTCTTTAGAATTTGATGAGCCTTGGTGGTCAGTGTTTAAGGCAGCAGAGCTTTACTGTCCGTTCTGAACCTCCTGTTTTTCCTTGCAGAGCACAGGCTGAGAGGTGGTAGTAAGCTTCAGGAGCCTGGCCCTCGGGCCCATTGGTCATAAAGCCACAGTTGAGTGTATTAGTCGAGCCACAAACCCTCTGAGAAAAGAAACTGCCACTTTCTTTGGCTAGCCGTCTGACACAGGGACATTATTCACGGGAAATTAGAGGTTATGCCTCCACGCCTCAGCAGAGGCAGCAATTATGTCCAGCTCTTTGCCGTTCTGGTCACCATTCAAGATCCGATGCTTCTCATCGCTTAACGGAAGGGATGGAAATAGTGGAGGGATATCCCTGATGTTGTTGTTCCTGTTCTGAGGTAACGTGGGTCCTGGCATCTGCCACACCCCTGTAGCTCAACTAGTGTGTCGCGCCATTGGCCTAACCTTCACCCTGTCCTGACTCTCACAGGGGTTTCCCAGAGGTCAGGGCGACGGGCGCAACCGTTCCCGAGGATTTTATTACGCATTACACAAGATTTACGTGTGGGAAAAAAAAAAGCGTTTCTAAAGTTCTGAAATTTGTCTGTCCTCAATTTTGGGCGGACAGGATAATAAATATATATCAATTATTTTTATAGTCAGGCTAGTCTTCATAGAGTGTGCTGCATATTGTGATATTAGCTCAATTGTTTTGAAATGGAACCGCTCTTTTGAAGTTTTTAAAGATCCCACATCTCCCCAGGCGTTCTGCAGAAATATTTCATAAAAGAAACTAGTGAACAGTAAAATCTCTTTCCAGATATTAGAAGTGGCTTTTCCGTTCCCTACAGTGTCTGAGGACCATTTTATAATATAAAATCACAAACTGTTGCACAGCAGCGGCAGCGGCAGTGTGATCCGCCTGCGGCGCTGCCATCAAAAACACGCATGTACACAACGGCCTCTCAGAGCTCCGTCCAAACAGAGCAGCACTCTCTGGTCGCCGGCGGCCACGGGGTGAACACAGCTTCTCTTCTCAACCTGTAAATTGGGTTTTTATAACATTACAGCATGCTCACACCACCAGGTCTGTTGGAGGGGGCCTCGCGTGTCATGCTCATCTGCTGTTTGCTCAGCGGCCTGCATCCGTTTCCTTTCCTTCAGGAGATCTCCCAATTCCACGCTCCTCTGAAGGGCTGAGGCGCTGTCCTGTGATTCCCCTCTCGCATTTCTGAGTAGTATTCCAGGACTTTTATGGGGCTTTCACAGCACTAATGAATCCTGACAGTCCCATCCATAAAATGTAAATGACAAGCTGGAATGACAATTAAAAAAAAAAGAAAACAAAGTGTGCAGGCAAACACAGCAGCGTCTGAGTCAGATTTCGATTCTCCATAAAAAATATTAGTAATAGGCTCATTGGTGGTGAAAGCTGTGGCTTTTGGTCATGTAAGTTAAAAACAAACCAACAATTTTCAATTCTGGGCACAAAAATGAGATTTTCTACGGACACTATCATGCAAAGATTAGTTTAAATTTGAGCAGACAAGAATCCGTTCTGTGCCGTCTGTATTTGCATGTTTGCTGCTATCCATGTACTGTAAGTGCCCAGTGTCACTGTCATTTGTGAGTCAGCGTCCAACGATGTGAGAACGCTGTTTAAGGGAATTAGACAGAGCACAGAAGAGTAAAACTAAGGAGACAGACTCGATACAGTTATATATTTGCTGGCAGAAAATGTGATTTACGCAGTCCGACAAACCTGCAAGAAGTGACGTGTTGTGTAAGTGAGTACAACAGCGCAAACTTTTGGATGGTCCCACCTTAAAGACCTTGAATTTGAAGTCTCATTCAGCTGCACACATAAAATAATCTCAGTGCTACTTTCACACCTGGCCACTGCCTGTGGCATGAATCTATGATTTGGACCGGGATATAGAGACTCGGCCTGGCTTCCAATTTTGCCGGTTGGCCATTTGAGATACTGCAGCAAAAAAAAATTCCCCTGTGGCCCAAAAAGTATTTTTCCCCATTGAGCACCATTATAAAAGAGACATCTGTAAAACTGTTGACAGGACACCTCGCACTGCAAACAGGTCAACTGTGACTCTTTCTAACTCTTGATCCATGGAGGTTTTAAATTTGTCAACCCCCTTTCTGGTCCAAAGAAAGTGATTTAAAAAGCTGTAATGTCATCACGATGGAAAGTCTATAAACCAAGCGGGAACCTGCTGGCCACATTCAGTGGGCAACACAACCAGGAAGTAAACCTTGAAGCCAGAAATGTTTCTGCGTATGCACCACGTGAGCAGTGCTCATTGGAGTGGGCGCCATCTTTGCATTATAGAGTTCACACCAATATTAAAGATGGCAAAATTGCAGCAAAATCTCCATTCCAGTGGAGAAGGCTGAAATGGACTTTGGCAGAATATCTGATACAAACAATTACGTAATATGTGTAAAGTGCGTGGATCCAGGAGACGACTGAGCAGGCCGGAGCATCGCCAAGTGGTGCACGAGCCACGCAACCTCCGCCCAACCGTGGTGACCCGGAAGAGGACGGGCCACACAAGATGATAAACGGTAAAAAGAAAAGATGGGGCATCAAATGTTACAGAAGTACAGATATGAGGCGATAGTTAAACAGAGGAGAGCAATGGCATACCTCTCGAGCAGCTTCACTCCCCGGGCTGAGACTCCTGAGCCCATCCTCAACACTCCATTGTCCAAAATAATGCAGCAGGACTCAAGGACTCAATCGTATATATATATATTTTTTTTAAACCCTTGTTTTAAAAACTGACAGTAAGTTGACCTTGTCACAGGCTTTTAGAATCACACATTTTACAAAGACACACGTATTGCGTTGTACATCTGGTTTGACAAGACCCTAACAACTGCGTGAGCCATAATTTGCAATACATTCAAGAGCGCAACCTTCTTTCTTATCAACACCCTGACATTTCCCTCTGAGGAACGCAAGAGCCGGATCAGATTGTAGGCTGGTCTGCGCGAAGGCTTCGCCCTGACTCATCCTGAACTGCTCCAGCACTCAACATCTTCGCATTTCTAATGAAACAGTCGTTAACTCGCTGCAAAGATCTGATGTCTGCCTGTTGTAGCCAGTGTAAGGTAGAAGGAGGGGGGGGGGAGCAGGCATGGGGTTGTTGGATATGCCTGTCAACCACATTAAGAGATCATAGCTTCTCTCTCTGTACTGACCTTGAAATTGAGGAAATTGTGAAATCTTAGACACCATCGCTCTGATTTGATGAAACTTGGAAGGTATGACTGAGTTTTTCGGATCACACTGATTGGCCTCAAAGGCATGTTTTTTTTGTTTTTTTTTGAGGAACAACATGTATTTTTCTTGCGCGCTGACTTGCTGTCTTTATCGCTGTGCGACCTTCCTCGTAATGCGCCACGCGGTGATGTACGCCGTACTTTTTCGGGCTCTGTGTTCACAGAAGTTTTCTTTTTGCACGCCCCAAAGCCTTTTTCTGGACCTCTCGTTCTCACGGTTACGGGCGAACTGGAGAGGAGAGTGCAGTGGTAGCCAGCAGGCAGTTATATTCATTTGCAGACAAAAGGATAATGTCGAGTAAAGATGCTTTAAAAAAAATGCCAAGTTCCTCACACAGCAGACAGTGATGAGTTGGCACATGCTCCCGGCTGCACAGCTGTGAACCATAAGCTCGGCCAGGTTTCCCCTCGCTGGATCGTCAACCAACCTGAGAGCTCTGTATGGCACCCCACCAAGAATTATATTATCCCAGTGTTTTCATCACAATCTTTTCATCAAGCTATCACAACTCTGGACCTGGGGGGAAGACATGCAACCAAGGGGAATAGCACCAAATCAACAAATCATCAGCAGGGCATTATGGAACATCCTATTTAAATCTGTAACTGATTGCGTGCTCCCACACATGAGAGCAGAGCACAGGGCTGTAGTAGACGCTGTCGGCTTGGGTTTCTTCACGGAATTAGGAGTAATATTTGTAAAAATGTTCAAAAATGCTTTTTTTTTTTTTCTCTAATGCTTTGGTGTGGCGTGTGTTTATACGCGACTATTACTCCCTTCTATTTGAACCCTCAGCTTAGATTCTGACGTTAACAAATGTCCTTTCGCTCCACACGCTGCATAAATAACCCCGCTGTTCCAGTCGAGCTGACTGTTGTCAGTTTGCCCGAGCACTCCCCGAATACTTCAGAGCTTTGCAACCGTCTGCTCGGGGAGAAAAAATACCTGAAGATTCAGCAACCGAAGATAGCACGACCAGAATTATAGAGGCGATGACACGCCGGTGACTGGCAGGTTTGACTGAATTTTTTTCACGCTGGCATTGTAGCCTACACAGTCAAGTGCGCCTGTTATTCTAACCTGAGTGAGTAGTTCTGGCGAGGCTCGGCGGCTCAGAGAGCACACTTTGTCTGACTTCAACTTGGATCGACAATGCAAGAAAATCAGAGGGTTCGCAATGAAAGCATGTTCTCTGACAGATGTATCCATCACCTCCATGTACACTGGATACTGAGCTGGCATCTCCTCCCTGTGAAGTGGTATTGGCCTATTTAGTAGCCATTTGTGTATTCTTGGAAAGCCATTTTTGGAGAGGCAACATGGGATGGCAGGGTTTAAAAAGTATTGGGTGTTCCAAGTTGCAATTATCCCCCACTGTAATTTCAAGGAGCAATCTCAGTGACTTTCAATGGCACTTGGTTTTGACTCGTGATTTGACCCTCAGTAGACACGGACAGACAGCACACGTCTCCACTCGCTGATTAGTGTCCCGAATGTTTAAAGCCCCTCTGAAAAACAGTAATTGGGTCATTTTAAACAACCTGCAAATTGTCTCCTCAGTCACATTTTCCAGCAAAGCTGGCAATATATTGAACAAATATGTCTGCGCCTTTATAAGCAGTCCGTGCGCTACAGTATGTCATTCTCCTTGGTTTACATGGCAAAATTAAAGCCAGGTTCGGAGCGAAAACATCGACTTAAATGAGGGGCACGTTGTGGGGGCAGAGACCGGGCTTTTAAAAAATAATTTGGATTGTAATGGCGTAAGGTGTTGACACTAAGCTAACACTGATTTCGAGTAATTGCCATCTTTCATAGCCAGATCTTTAATACGCATTGAATGATGAAGTACCCCGAGGCAACAAAATACAAAAACAGAGTGTTTTCTGCTGGATCCACGACGTGTGATGAATGTCTGCTTTTTTCATTTTGACTTTCACGGTCTCATAAAAGACACACGAGTCTCTCTGTTTGAGGCTGACCAATGTTGATCTTCATCTTTGGGCCTCCCGCTGCGTCTTTACTGCTGATTTTATTTCTCCAGAATAATGTGGACTGCCTCTGTAAGTGGTGTGTTTTGTGTTCAGAGTGACATTTCAGAAGAAAACAAATGTTACGAGTGCAAGGAAATAAAGCTTTCACTACAGCCACCCTCTCAGGCAGGTCAGACCAAATCCACGTACAAATGAACTCCAGTAGATGTAATATAAATAAATACAAGACTGACTAACACATGTATATAACACATACTGAGTTTACTGTAGATCCTGTAGATTTATGTTACAGATTGACGCGAAGAGATGTTATTTACACCCGCCTTTAAAACAGAAATCTCAACACTTTCAGCTGAACGCGATCATGTACGAACACTCCCCTTACATCTGGCATGTTTGAATGACATGGTGGAGGTAGCTTCACATGAGGCTTGGAGAAAAAGACATCCCAGCACACAGACACATTTCCTCATTGTCTCTTCACATAGTTTCCTTACGTCGTCATCGGAGGGGCTACAATACAAGGAAAAGACACAAGTGAGGGGAAACGCTGATGTCACTTGGGAAGAGACTTGGGAAGTAACCAGTGAGACAGGGGATGGTGAGACAAATATAATTATTGATAACCCTGCTGACATCACTATGACACCATCACAGCATAGCCACAGAGAACATCGTTTGCAGGCCTAACCTTTTAAATAAATGAATGTATCAGCTACCAGGTGAGGCTAAAAACAAATGTGTCACTGACAGAAAACGTGTCAAAAGCTGACAATCTCAGCTGTCTGCAACTTCAGACTGGAAATATTATTATATTGGTATGGGTGCCAGGCTTCACAAACCGTTATTGGTCAAACCCTGGCAGTGGAGCGACAAAGACAAGCAGATGCCAGGGTAATTCATGAACTCCAGCCTGAGATGAAGCAGCCGTGCGCTGAGATGGCTTGCAGGGCCCTGCCTGCCACGGACCCCTACGAAGCGGGACATCATGATTTATGCTGCGCTCCTCACCTGCTGGACCGTTTTGTCCGCCCACACTTGACAACAGGCAGCAGGGGCAGGGTGAGTCAAAGCAGAGGCTGTGGGGAAGACGGATTGAGATTGAAGAGATGCTGCCGCTGTGACAAGCCTCCGTATTTTCGCGGAGAAGGTTTCCGATAACGGAGACGAGGTCAAGCGAGGTAACAAGTTCACTCCAGGCAACAGGGAAAACTTACATATTGTGTAGAACCTGGGTAAATAAACCCTCCTCAGCCTTAATTAAAGTGATTACACGACTGGGCCACTCATAGCATGTTTGCACAAGCTGTTTGTAAAAGTCAGCTTCCCCTGTTAAATGAAAATAAGCACAAATAAACAATAATTACACGGACTCTAAACCCTTCATATGGCTCCTGCTGCTTAGTCATGTCCTTCGAATCACTACCTTGGATAAACCCCAAGGGAACACACAGCTTAGGACCTCAGAACCTATGACTCATGAGCCCATAATGTGACAGCTTTTATAATGGAAGCCAATGAGAGGGTGCATCGACAGTAATCAGCGGTGGCGCGGCTATATACAGTAGGAATCTCCTTTTTTTCTGAAGGGGACCAAACCAAGCTTGTTCTGTTTGGTTGGATTCTGATGGGATAATTGTTGCTGCAAGACCACTGTGTCCGATATAAGCTCCAGCTTCAGGCAGCCCGAGGATGAAGAAGGTCAACAAGAAGAAGAAGAAGATGGGCGGCTTCGTTCAGGTACGAAGTGTCCTCCCGAGGTGGTAGGTGTGATCTCGCAGTGACGGAACATGGCAGAGTCTTTACGAGCATCCAAAACAGGTTTACCACACTGTAAAGTATTTCTGCAGCAGACAGTTGGTCATAGATTTAATTCAGTCTCCCTGCGCGCTGTAAAGTGTTTCATTTCCACCGGGTGACTTTGTTTCGGCATTAAAACACTGTGCTCTGTGTGCAGCGTGACAAGTTCTGCAGATGTGGTCGGAGGATTCTGTTTAGGTCCGACGCTGGAAGTTTGGAGAACTTCTGTTTACTTCTGTGACTTCAGTTACGAATATGTCTACATTACCCAAGTAACTTGTGTTATGTTATGTAAGTGATGCAATTTCACTTTGTAAGCTAAGTCAAATAACTCACTGCCTTCTGGTTTCACACCAGACACAAACAGCGGGCTCCTAAATTCAATTCCTGTGCTTTGTTTACATTGCACAGCTTAGCTTAGTTAGCACACAGACCTAGACGCAGGGAGAAACACTTCTCCCTGCGTCTATCCAGTGGTAGAATTCACAACCAGCACTGGGGCGACTGTAGCTCAGGAGGTAGACTGTGTCGTCTAGTAACTGGGAGGTCGCTGGTTTTCAAATCCCCGGCTCCCCCTGGCTGCATGTCCAAGTGTCCTTGAGCAAGATCCTGAACCCCAAATTGCTCCTGATGAGCAGTGGGCCCCTTGCATGGCAGCCACCGCCATCAGTGTGTGTATATCACTGTAGTAATATATTGCTGAAAAATTATATATATATATTACCCATTACACCACTATATATATATTATAATATATTACCGTACTGTTACCCCCAACACTGCTCAGTAATTATGGATCAGACCTATCTTCAAACTTAATTTTGATCTCAGCTACACACCTGTAAAGATTCATAACCAGCTACACTCCCGTGTAATCACAGTATCTGGGAAGCAGATTTCATATCATGCCTGCATGCATGTTGTGTAGAACTTTGTGAATTAACCCTGACAATACAGTGACTATAAATTGAATAACTAATTAAACATGCAATATAAAATTGGTAACCTACCTAAAAGCAGCTGCAAAGAACATTACATGATGAGCTTAATTTGGCTCGAGCCAGTGAATGTTTTGTTTGCAGTAACAATGAGCTAATGAATCTATTCGTTGCTACGGAGAGAAGATGAGATGAGATGTATGTTTTATTGATCCCCTGTAGGAGAATTTCAATTTTCAAGGGGAAATTCAATTTGGCACCAAACCGAAGTGACTGAGGGGGCTGTTAAAGCGAAACTCTCGCCAAAAAGCAACCGAGGCTTTATTTGGGATTGAATACGAGTCAAATCTTCGCGTAAAAGCATAATTACGACGAAAGAGGCACTTTTAAGATTTACCGTAGTCTCGGTTTTGGGCACGTTCATTTTGAACGTGAGAGTTAGGGGCATGACACGCTAGCATCAACATCGCTATTTTTAGAACAGTAAGAAGGCTCGACACAACGTGAAACTTTGTTGCGACCTGACAGACACGCTTGAGGAGCGGTTCACCATTACTCTCCTGCCTGTCAGGTCGCACTCGGGGATCGACACTTTTTCCCTGCCCTGACGGCGACGCGCAGGAGATGCTGTAGCTAACGTGAGTAGTTCAAAAACCTTCTTTTTCATAAACTCTGTGTACACAAACAATGTTCTCAATGCTCGTGTTCATGAGTAGAGACTCTGGTGATGCTAAGAGCAAAGTTTCATGTTGTGTCGAGCCTTCTTACTGTTCTAAAAATAGCGATGATGATGCTAGCGTGTCATGCCCCTAACTCTCCCGTTCAAAATGAACGTGCCCAAAACCGAGACTACGGTAAATCTTAAAGTGCCTCTTTCGTCGTAATTATGCTTTTACACGAAGATTTGACTCATATTCAATCCCAAATAAAGCCTTGATTGCTTTTTGGCAAGAGTTTCGCTTTAAACTTTGTTATAATATAAAATTAACAAATTTACTTATGCAATGACAAAATATTGGTACTTTTCCCAGTAAACACATCGTCCTCTTCAGCTTGCGTCGGAGCGGACAGGCCAGTGCATCCCATGCGCTGAGCTTGGACGCAGGAAACTTTAGTTGGTTTGAGGAGGGGCAGCCCGCCATTCGGACACACGGCCAGTCTACTTAAGTGAAACTATGGTTACACATCAAACAAGGACAGTACAAATAATTGTGTGCACAAATCATAAAGTGCGTCTCACGTTCTCTAATGTCATCTGTTCCA
>CAEMYA010000004.1:1430591-1456155 GCA_903131615.1 Diplodus sargus
AAAAAAAAAGCCCTCACAGGGTGTCCTTGTTCTGCTGCTTAACACAGATTATTTTGCGGCGTTTTATCACGACAGTATTTTCAATTTTATTTTTTTAAAGCTCAGCAGTGAGCTGCTGATCTGGGACTTTGGAATATATCTATTTTTAGTCGGGGTATATTCCTGCTGCGGTGGGTTTTTTTTTTTACAGCATCCTCTGGACTTTTTTCTGTAAAAGGAAAACCAGAAGTTATAATTTCAGTTTTTCTGTCAGCCATCTGTGTGCTGGCTTTGGCTGTGACTGTGACCCATTGTTCCTCAGTCACTTCTCCCGGGCGCGAAACGTTAATCTGGCAGAAATGTGCGCCTTGAGCAAAGATGTTTTTGTTTGTTTCATTGCAACGTGTTGGCGGTTTGCGGGACACGTAATGAAAAATAAACTGCGAGTGGCCGTTTCTCTCTTCTCTCTCTCTCCTCCTCCGGCTGTTTCCCCCCTTCTCTCTCTCTCTCTCTCTCTCTCTCGTTTAATCCAGCCTCTCTCGGTTTAATTGCAGAGCTCCGGGTGAGAAGATTGCATGCTGCGTGGAGTGTTCACTTCATGACTAACGTGCTCAGACAACATGCCCGTCCACCCCTGCCTGCAGCTGCAACACTGTTGTTTGGTTGACTTCAATAAACAACATAATCCTGCTTTTCTTTTATGGCTCTGGAAACCAGATTTTTTTTTTCTTTCTTTTCTTTTCTCCTCTCATTTTAATTTGAAAAAGGGGGAAATGTTGAATTTGAACCTCACCAACATGTTATCCCGAGCATCATGTTACTCTCCAAATACAGAATGTGCACACGTGTGAGCGAGGACAGCCTGGGGTTTAATCTAGTGAAATAGAATGAGTGGTCATTTTTCTTTTGATTATTTTCGAGCAAAAAAAAAATGTTTGTGTCGTCAGTGATGCATGAAATCAACTTGCAAATTAATCAACAATGAAAAAAATCCAGTTGCAGCCTTAAACATGACAAATCAGCCTTCATAAATCCATAAAGAAAGACTAAATCCTGCATGTTTGTTCATTATATGTTTGAAAAGAGTTATTTAGAACAAGTCCAGCACCAGATCCAGATTTAGGACAAAGTGTCCCCTAAAAGTGTCCCTATATATATGTTTCATGTGTGCATTTGTGTGCCATCTCGTAGCAGGTCTTTGGTTTTGTGTCCGGCTCACGGTCCACCTGTTCCTCCACAGGGGTCGTCCCAGCGGGGGCAAAGTGCGACACAAGCGTCAGGCCCTGCAGGACATGGCGCGGCCGCTCAAGCAGTGGCTCTACAAGCACCGAGACAACCCCTACCCCACCAAGACCGAGAAGATCCTGCTGGCCCTCGGCTCGCAAATGACCCTGGTCCAGGTGAGTGGGCTTTCTGTTAGATTTTATTTTTTTTTCTAGACACAATTAAAGCTAAAGCATGCCAGGAAAAGTGAGGTATTTCTTAATTTTTCAGTGTGATCAGTGAGGGGGAGAAAGTGAGATTGGATTTCTGTGGTTGAGTTTCTGTCTGATCAGGTCTGAAAGGCAGGATTCCTGCTTGTAGTTTGGAATGAAGAGGCTGCGAGTAGAAAGTGTTTTCACATCTTGAGCTGTGGTGGTTAATGTCTACCTTCATCCAGATGCTACAGCTGACGTATAAACTCTTTAAAAAAAAAGTGGTTTTATTTGTCACATTTTCTTTGAATTATAGATGTGCAAACAGGAGAAACTCTTCAGAATATCCTAAGAAAATGTAGAAAAATAAACTTACTTCTGTGTAGCAGAAATGTATTTCCCTCTTCCCTCCTCTTGGCTCGTCTCATGCATTCTCATATTTATCTTGGGGCCCCTCGATGGTTCCCAACCACTAATTAATTTTACTTATACTTACAAATAAATGTACGTTTTATTGCACCCTCTGCTGCTAATACGAGAGCGAAGTGGCCGACCCTGACTGCTGACAAAACGACAACTGAGAGGAAAACCCACCGGTAGAGTAAGAGTGTGTTCTGCGTCTGGCACGTTCGGCCGTGTATGTACAGTATCATCTGGCTGACAAGGTCACTGATACGGCCTCACACAGTCTGCGGCGGCTCTCTCGGGCAGCCGGCCACAGCGCTTAATCTGTTTCTCATTTTTGGGAGCCTGATGGAGCTGTTTGTTTTGGGGAGGGCGAGCAGAGTGCAGGGGAATGCTTTGAGTCGGACATCAGTGAACACACACACACGCATACATCGATGCTGACATCGGAATACCGGCAGCGGTGTCAGAGGTCAGGCGATGATTTTTATTTTATTTTTTTTCAGGGAAATTGAACGAGGTTGATGACGATTTTTCCACACGACGGAGGCCTGCTGAGTTTTTTGCTCGGGCTGTTTTCATTTTCAAACGGAAAGACATTAAGTCGACTAATTGAAAAGTCGGTTGACAGGAAATTGTCATACTTTATCTCTATTAACAGATTTGCATGTGAATCCAGAATCTATTGGCAAACTTTTCGTGTGGGAAGTGTCCTGGTTCCTTTTTGTAGTCAGTTTGTAGTTCGAACAGTATTGACCAATCATGTTTGAAAAGGCTGTGGTGTAGGTGAACAATCTGTGTGGAGATTTAGCTTTTTATTGGGAAAAAAAAAAACACCTTGACATCTGGGATCGTGTGATTTGTATTATTTTCTGATATTTTTTAGTACTATGCTAAACTTAAAGGACAAGTTCTACCAAAAAAATGAAAATTCAGTCAATACCTGCTCACCTCATGTCGACGGATGGGCAGGTGATGTAGTCCACAGATCATTTCTGCGGCTTCACAGGAAAACAGTGTTGCAACGCTCTCGGGGAATTGTTTTAAAGACGTAAAAAAAAAAAAAAAAGACTGAAAAAAACCACTCCATACAGCTTGCCCTGTGTGTTCCGAGTCTCCGGAGGCCCAGAGACCCAGACATTGTTTATGGGCTCACAGCGGGGTCGAGCTCGTGCTAACGTTTTAGCTTTGCAGCTTTAATGGAGATTTTGGCTTCCGGAGACTTTGATCCAGCCAGACGAGCAGTACGGAACCACTTTATGTCTTTTTTCTGTTTGGATTTTTTTTTCTTAATAACTCCCCATCTACTTCAGTTGTTTTCTAATAATGTCGAGTACAAAACCTCCCCTGACTTTTCATCGGCATTGTGTGTGGACAATGACTGAATTTGAATTTTTGGGTGAACTCTTCCTCTACAGCTACTCTAAAACCAACCGACTATTTGGCAAATGGTCGACAAAATGATCAGACACCTGGTATTTCAAGCAACTAAATCTGTCATGTTTTAGCAAAACAGTCCCTTTTTTCCATGTTAATGTCGTAAATTATTTCTCCGGAGTTTGTGCTCGTGTGCCATCTCTCCATCACCATGCCTGCATGCCGTCT
Organism: Diplodus sargus; assembly: GCA_903131615.1. Classification (NCBI taxonomy): domain Eukaryota; kingdom Metazoa; phylum Chordata; class Actinopteri; order Spariformes; family Sparidae; genus Diplodus; species Diplodus sargus. Next base: position 1,433,996 of record CAEMYA010000004.1, read on the forward strand.
CCTCTACGGTACATACAGTGCAGACAGGCCGGGGTGAGAGAGCCGCTTTGGCAGCTGGGTTCCTCCTCTTTTTGATTCTCTCTGGGTGTCATCTGAGCAGGTGTGCCACCCCGTCTCTTTCGCTCTCACCCCGTAGACAGCCGTCTCTCCTCCGGTCGCCGTTAGCGGGCCTTCCCACGCCTCGCCTCATCTCATCTCGCCTCCCCTCTGGCCAAGTCACATGCGCCTGGTGCCGCCTTCAACCTTTAGTGCCACAGCTGGAGACAATAGGGATGTGGGATGCTCCTAGTTAATGAGAAACACAATACTGAAAGAGGGGATCAGAAAAAATAAGTAGTCTAGCATAAGGCCCCCGTCCCAGCCCCTCCGTAAGCTGCTCGGAGTCTATTGAGCATGAAAAGTTATTCTAGTATAACATCTAATGGTCTCCCTTCCTAGTGAAAGGAAGAGCGCTGGCTCAAGTGTCTTTTTTATTGCATCTTGAGGACACTGTTGGAAAAAATGTACTGTTGGAGGGAGGCAGCGTGGGTCCAGAATAAGCATCGGGGACGTACATCTCGGTCGGAACATTCGTTAATGAAACGTTGCATCTGCTGGCGGCGCGGCCTTCGGGAGGGTGTTAAATGTTTCTGCATGGCACCGGGACAGAAAAGATGCGTGCTGTGATGTCTCTCCAGAGCGTCTGGGATGTTTCTCGAGGCTCAGTTTCAGAGAGCCGCTCTGCAACTCGACTCTGTTTCTGTCTTCTGCCTCGAGTCTCTCTTGGTTTTTCTGAATGAGACTGATGGCAGGCGGAGCGCAGACATTTTTATAAAGGATAGTCTTTGCTTTGCTATGGATGTGGAGGGGTTTGGAATCAAAACAATAACATATCTGTCCATTTGCTTTTTTTTCTCTCTCTCTCTCCCCCTTCTCTCTCTCTCTCTCTCTCTCAGGTGTCCAACTGGTTTGCGAATGCCAGGAGGCGGCTGAAGAATACGGTGAGGCAGCCAGACCTGAGCTGGGCGCTCAGGATCAAGCTCTACAACAAATACGTCCAGGGCAACGCTGAGAGGCTGAGCGTCAGCAGCGAGGACAGCTGCTCAGAAGGTACGGGCTCCCTCTCTTCTCTCCGAGCGAAAGAGGCCTGAGTCGTAAAATAACAACGGAGAATTCACAAACCGACGCCATCGCAGCTGAACTATTCAGAGCTCTACAGGCCATTTTGTTGAAACGTACAGCATCGCACACTGGGAAACGTGGTGTTCGAAAGAAGCGTGCGTGTAGGAGCCAAGGAGTGTTTAATGAAAGATGCTCCTGTGTTGCATTGTGGGAATTGCAGGGTGTGCAACTTTTGGAGCCCGAGATTAAAAATAGGGATGTCTTAGCCTCTCCAGCAAAGATTTTAACTTTGTTTTTAAATCCGTCTCCCGTCTTTTGAGTCCCCTTCCTTTAATTCTATTATACAATACAACCATACTAAACTGCTGGAGTACCTCTGTACCCTGTTTTGAAGGGGCAAATTAAAAAAATGCACTCTCTCTCCCCTGACATTTTGGTCGTTCTCACAGAGAAGCTTTTTTTTTTTTAGAACGGTTACACAATTAACCCTAGCTTTGTGTCAAAACCTAATTCTGAGACCTTTCTGGTTCCAGTTTATATTGTGACTACATGATACTTACCCATGGAACACACCGCCTGCTTGTGTAGCGTAGTGTGTGACGGCTGCACGGTTCTCTACCCGTGTGTGTCCAGCGCGGCCGCTGCCAACCATTCCTCTCACTTGGAGTTGGCCTTTGATAAACATCAGTAAGAATGATTTCATGATTTTTTCCTTTACTCCTTGTTGAAGGAGCGAGAGAGCGGGAGAGAGAAAGAGATGCAGGGAGGGAGAGAGAGAAATATGCGCACAGGACTGCCTTTCACCTGCTGTGCGTCTCCTCCTCATGGACAGACATGAAAGACAATTTATGTTGCCGTGATATGGACGCATGTCGCGCTTTTAATTTGGCGAGACTCTGAATCGAAATTCCTCCTGTGTTTAATCAGTCAAGTACCAATTTAAAATTAGCGTTACCAACCCAATTTTAAAACAAAGTCGGGACACTGTAAAACACGAATAGAAACAGAATGCTGTTTTTTTTGCAGTGTTGTGAAGTGTTCCTGAGCTCTGTTGTTATAGCCTGACACAATCATGTGTCTCACAAAGTGCTAAACCTCCCTCCTCACCCTTGTCTGTGAGCCCTCTGAGCACGCACCTCTCATGCCCATTCATAATACTATCGCCTGTTAGCGGTGAACCTGTGGAACGTTCCAGGTGTAACAGGTGTTTTGGGAGCGTTCCACCCGCTTGAGACTTGTTGCTGGCATCAAATCCCAAATAAGCGCATATTTATAAAAATCAATGAAGTGATTTATGCCCAATAAAGGATTGGCAAATGATCAGATTCTGTTTTTTTTTTCTTCACAGAATCCAAACTTTTAGGAATCAGGGTTTGTAGTGTACTTTGCAGAGACCAGGAGGAGCCGGCTGTTAGCCCGGGCCAAGAGTAAATATTGGCCCTGGGGCCAAATAGGTGGTCCATCTGTCAATGCATATCATCCTTTATTACTAAAAATACTAAAAGGGACATTGTCAATATTGTCATTTATTGAGTGTTACTCCCTCATTCACAGACAACAGCAGTGTTAGTTATCACTGCTTGTCTGTGACCTCTCACCTCTTCAGTTATGGTTGCTTGTTAATGGGAAAGTAGGAAGTCCGGGGTTATAATTATCTTCTAGGGAAATGCTACATTCATATTCTTGAATCTGCGTCTGACTCATGACACTGTTTTGATTGACAGGATATGACATACATACGTGTCATAAACATTCCGTTTGCGTAGCTGCTCTATCCATCAATCTGATGGGCGATCGCATTAAAGTGGTGCAGTTAGAACGTTGAGTTCAGTTGGAAATTCAAACTCTGGTTTGACCCTGATGCTCTTTGTACAGAGTAACCAAGAAAGGCTCCTTACATCATACTTTCATGCCCCCAAAATTCAAATCTAGCATTATGACATGAACGGAGGCCAGCGGCCCGTCCTGGGAGCGGGCTGATGCTATGCAGAGCCATGTTCTGGACATATATAAATGGTGAGTGTGCGACCCAGCAGGGAGACGTCGAGGCCGTCGGGCTATGACACACTGTCATTAAGACACCCCACTAAGCCAACATCTGTCTCCCAGCCTGCAATTGAAAATGAGTAGCTTTCTGTCAGCCGTGTATTTACAGCAACAGCTTTTTGTACTCACTGACAGCACCGAAAACATGGTCGAAAACAAATAAAAAAAAATATGAAACATACATACTCATGCAGCGCGAGGACGAACAGAGAGGAAGAGCGCTGTGGTGTCAGGGATCTCTAATTAAATTTTTGAGGAGGAGAGGCTGAGCGTGTGGCTGCAGGAGGAATGTGCGCATGGTGTTTGCATTGTGTCCGCCACAGGCCACTGTACCACCGGAGGCTCTGTATATCTCTGTGACTCTTCTTTCTGTCACATTATGGTTATGAAGCTATCCGCAGCCTGCTCCCACTTCTGACCCGCGCTCCAAAGGCCCTCTATTATGTTTTTAAGCCTATGCTTTTGTTCCAGAGGCTATTTATGGGGCCCGACCTGACCCCTCTGACTCGACGTACATTCCTCTTACTGTCCTTAAATGGTCCAGCTTGTTTTGCAGCTACGGTGGCAAGTGAGGCTCTTTTCCTGCGCAGAGGCCCCCGCTGTCAAGAAGGTGCAGGAAAAGGAAGTTTTATCTAAAAAAGGTGGCAGACGTGGATGTAAATGAATGCTTTGGTTGGGATTATAATGACAGGTCGGATTTATTATCAGTTGTGCGGTTTTGCAGGAGATCCTGAAGCGCTCGCCGAATTCTGCCTCGGAAAGCTCAGGGGAAGGAGAGCGAGTCGGCTACCTCCATGTGTTTCTGATATGTGGGAGCTATAATTTTAATTTGGCCCAGACTGAATCAAATGTCCAACCTCCCAAATTACAAAATCACAGTCTTGGCAGGGACAGTAACTAGAGTAAACTTCTCCCTGATTTTCCTCCTGCCAGAGGATATCTGGTTTTTCAGTACCGTGTTTTATCTTTCCTCCCCGTGTCTTTCATCAGGTACGGACCTGCGCTTTAATTCAATCTCATCGGCTGCAGAGCACCCTGGAAATGATTTATTTCTGCAGGGGAATAGACGGGCAATGTGCTCCTGATGGAGAGGAAGTAGTCTACCATCCGCTACGGTTTGCTAATGCGTCTTAGGTCTCGGCTGGGCTTTCTGCTCTTGAGGCGATGCCAACAGGAGGGCAGGGGCACCAGGTCCCCCCGCCTCGGTATTTAGGCTTGCGATTAGCTGGAAATAGGCAGACCCTGAGTCAGTGGGGATCAACGTGCATTGCACAGAAGTTCATGGAACGTTTGTTAAAGGAAATGTGGGTTATGGCTCTGTGATCCAGTGCATTACAAAATGTAAACCGTAAACTGTGATGTCATCAGGCTGAACATACTCACACATCAATGCGAACAATAATGAAATTATATTGAAATACAATGGAAGTCTACAGGGGATGATTTTGAATACTAAAAAGAATATTACACTGCGAAAACACTTTGAGAATTGTGCTGGAATTTCAAATGATTTGATACACAGAGGTTTGTTTTCTTTGTTATCGGAGGCGTTTTAAAAAATCTTCTACTTCAGGAAAACATGACTGAATATGCTAATTTATGACATTTTTATGAAAACACAAGAAACTACATACAATTATGCACAGATTTTTTTTTGGGGGGGGGGGAGAAGGCACAGAAGAATATAAATAGGAAGAAATGCAGGACAGTATCGGCATGACTAAAACTAAGATTTGGAAAGATGCCCTTTGCATTGGAAGTGCATGTGATTGCTATGTGCATCTAATGTATTATTACAACATTAAACTGTAAAACTGTGTCATCATCATAAATGATTCACACAAACATCATTGCCCGATAATGAACATTTTAAGATTCTAATTGGAGTTTGTACTGTATACAGCAGCTAAGATATAAAGAATAATGAAAGAAAAGATTTGAAATAGATATACAAATCAGTGTGTTCAGTAATAACCTACTGAATATGCTAATCTAATCTAAGTTTCATGAAAACACGGAGACTACATAGAATTACACACAGAAAAGGGAACACAAGAATACAAATAGGTAGAAATACTTCGACAGACTTTGCTTGGAAAATGTATTGCACTGAAAAGATTTTTTTTGTCATCTTTCCCCCTCGATGATGCAGACGCTGACAACCCCCAGAGGACACAGAGTGGCCCCGAGGAGCTCACCAAACCCATGTACCAGAGCGTGATCAAGAAGGAGGGCTCCTCCATGGTGGGCATGGCCATGGGCATGGGCATGGGTATGGGCGCGGGGCTGCGCTCGGCCGCCTCGCTGACCGAGGACTACGTGTCTCCCCCCAAATACAAGAGCAGCCTGCTGCACCGCTACCTGAACGACTCGCTGCGCCACGTCATGGTGGCCAACGCCGTCATGGACGCTCGCAAGAGGAACCACTCCGGCTCCTTCAGCTCCAACGAGTACGACGACGAGCTGCTCTCGCCGTCTTCCTCCGAGGCTGAGGCGAACTTTGTTTATCGGGCTGGTAAGGAGCCACATTTCTTGCATTCTTTCCCTTCGAGAGTCTCCCTCGCACACACGACATCCTTCACTTTTGTTCTTTTTTTGTCCCCTCCATCTGCACATTTTGTTTTAATTCCTGCAGCTGGTCCATTATTTCCAACTGTCTGCCTCTCTAGCCGTCCTCCTGCCTCTCTCTCTCTCTCTCTGCATCGCACCCCTGCTGCCTTTTCACACTGTTTTCCTCCACCTCCATAATTTCATTTTACTTGAACATCATTGCGAATGTGATTTTCGTGACTACTGAACGTGTAAAAAGGGACCTGATCCCTTAAAAAATAAAATAAAATAGACATGGCCCACATTATCGCGCACTCACGTATTCCGCAGCAGAGGAGCCCATGTCCTGTCACTTCAAACGCCGCAGCCAACGCAGAGAAGGAATTCCCCCCAGCCAGCTCCTCTGACCAGGCTTTAGCAGGCCAGACACAACAAGGCCATGTGGAACACGCTCACTTTCAGACTACTGTTTGGCATGCCTTTGATCCCGCCATGAGGTCCCGCTGAGAGAGCAGGGGCGAAGGCAAGCGGCCTGTTTTTTTTTTTTTTTGCGCGTTGGCAGGCTGCGTGTGTGCGCGGCGCGTGAAAAAAAAAAGAAGAGCATACATTTCTTTTTTTAACATGAAGCGAACGCCACCGTTAAAGAAAAAAAGCAACTGTGACAGAAATACCACGCAGCGAGCGCCATGCAAAACAACGCTGAATCCCTTGATATGGGTCACTTGTTTTTTTTGCACTCCTGCCGCCGATGATCTCGCCAGCGATCCGAGGAGTCGGAGGTATCCAGACCTCGCACTCGCTCGCTCCAGAGGAAGTCATTTTCTGTGATTAATATTTCGACAGAATGGAAAACACATTCCAGAGTGAGATGGAACCAGTCGAAGCTACTGTTTTGTTGTCTCTTTCTCTCCGGATGTGTGTTCATGCACAATTTGTTCTGTCGTTCTTGACACCTACAGCGTGTTGCCTTACGGACTTAATTACTGGCATGTGTTTCTATTTGGGGCTTTTTTTTTTGTCATACAGCAGTTCATTCAGGCTCGATTTAACTCTGTCAACTATTTGAAAATCAGTGATAACCAACTGAAGTAGAAAAAAAAAATGGCTCGGATTGCAAAATAGTGACCAGATGTAGACAGAAATAAATGGTGTGTAATCAATGTGAAACAGCAAAGAATTAAGAAAAACGAAAAGTTATTGTTTGAAATTGATTAAATTTACATTTGAAATTTTTTTTTTTTATTGAAATCAACTTAAAATGTGTTGTGGGTTCAAGTGTTGTGACTTAAAGGGATCAGTAAAATGAAAGTGCTACAGTGTTCAATTCATTAATTAAATTCAGTCTCCAACCAAGTGTTAATGGTATATAATTAAACTTCCCAGCATGCACTTTTTGAGGGGCTAAGCCTTTTTGCAATTTCAAGTTAAAGAAGACATGATGGAAACGTGATATTTGTCCTGTTTGTTATCAACGAATTACCTAGAGCAAAGGCTGCGACCCATTTCTTTCATCCTTAATACATTAATTAGTCTGTAAGGTGTCAACACATTTTCCCAGAGGCCTGTCTGAAGTCTGCAAACTGCTTCTCCAAGACCCAATGTGTCTTTATTATCATAGACTACAAAGAGAAGCAGCAAATCCTCACATTTAAGAAGCTGGAACCTGCAGATGTTTGTGCTTGAAAAATGGCTGAAATGATCAGTCGATAATCAACATTTCGGCAATTTATTTTCTTTCAGTCATCTATTCTTGTCTTTGTAATACGTTTCAAGTCATAGCCAACTTTGAGCCCATTATTCAAGCGCTTTCACATTTTCAAGGCAGCCAGGAAACTCGTGTTTCAAAGTGGGAAAAGTTTAAAATGTTGCACAGTAATGTCATAGACACTCTCCTAACTGTCAGTGAAGTGCCGGGCCCTCGCAAATCACTAAAAACAATGCGTGCTCCAGAGATTTTAGCCTGCAACCCATCTGAGCTGTGGTCAGTCACGGTCAGATCTGTGGTGATTTCACTTTCTCTTGAGCATGGTCAGGTTGAAGGTGCCAGAGTGACGGAGGACGAGGGCTCGGTGCAGCCGACGAGCGGGTTTTATTGTGTTTCGTTCGAGGGTCCTCTCACGGACAAATGTGTTTCATATTATCTGAGTGCTAAGGAGGGCGGGGGAGGGGGAGGGGGGCGTGTGGGGAGGGTATGAAATGCATCAACAGTCTTCGCGATCAAAAAACTCGAAACCCTGTGACCTGAACGACCATCAGGCTTTTTCACGTCCAGGCACCTGCTGGGACTCACAGATGGCGAAGGAAAGAAAGAGATGGATAGACCAAGTGAGACTTATAACTCCCTCCGTACCAGACTTTAATAAGACAAATCCCAAAAAAAGGATTAATTCACCTGGCCGGCCTGCTGTTTTTAATAGAGAGTAACTATTTTATCTCTATGGTTAATATAATTTCTTGGCTCTGGCGGGTCCCTCTTGGATTTCTCAGGCTCTGGCACCTTTACAGAAGTGTTACTCTGTTACATGCAAGAGGAGCTTTTGAATCCACACATGGAAAGTTCTCCGAGGCGGTGTTGACTCACGGGATCGAACACCTGCTGGGGCCCTCCGATCCGATCGCCCCGGTCGAACAAGAAAGGAAAAGAAAGAAAAGAAAAGAAAAGTCGAGAAAATGAAATTTTAATTCCACATCTGATCTCGCAGGAGCAGACAGCAAATCAAAGAGGGAGGCAGACAGTAATAATTTGAAGCTCAGGTTTGCATCATTTCCTCTGTACTTCTCCGCCCCCCCCCCAGATATTTTTGTAGTGAACACATTTCTCTGCCACAAATACTTTTATTGTGTTGTCATGATGAGAGAAATTCTGAGTAGCAGAAGAGATATCAATTATACAAAAAAAGGGGGGAAAAAAGACAGAATAAATAAGATTTAAACTCTGAATGTTCCCCAAAAAAATGTCTGACATTTTCAGCAGGGAGGAAAAGAATTTGAACTTGAAACAAAGAGCACAAACTGTGTCTTTTGGCACATTCTTTTGCCGAATTCCTGCCCACGAAACAACTTTGATTGGTCAAAGAAAAAGTGGCGTGCCTGGCAACCACCGTCCCATTGGCTTAAAGTCCATTAATGGGCCAGTTGGCTGTTGTTGAGCCCACAGTGTTATCTGTGACTACAAAGGGCAGTCAGACGTGGCAGGAGATGGAGAGTGTAGATTTACCGCAGTGGAAAACTACACTTCTGCCGGCTTGAAAGGACTCACACACTTGCACGCACGCACGCACGCACGCACGCACACACACACACACACACACACACACTCATGTACCATTCAGAGCCCTCCATACAGGCACATGCACACACATATCCAGTACAAACACCCACATGTACACACACCTACAGTCCAAAGCCAGTGGGGAATTTCATTGAACACAAGGAGCAGTAGAATTCCATCGCACATGCCAGGGGTTTCATGCCAAATTACCCTTTAATGGGATATTAAATGGCAGGAATCTGGCTCAATGTTTTTCTTCTTGCTCTGTACCAGATTTGGCCCCGTCCGATATCATATAGATCATTATACGCCAAATAACTTGCAGCGTTTCTGCAGATGGAGACGGAGAGATCTCGGTCAGACATTTTACACAGGGTTGACAGTGGTACATTTTCTCAGGTTTTCTCCTTTATGGACTCTGGTTACAGCTGAGTGCAGTAGCCTGATGGTGAATGTAGATTGCTTGCCAGTGCTTCTATTGATGTGGAAAAGTACAAATAGCTGAAAGCAAGTCACTGGCCACCAGCGAGTTTCCAGTGATTAGATTGCCTTTTTTCAAGGGTGCATCTATTAAGGTAGCGGAACAGTTCGCTCAAAAATGAGAAGTCAGTCATTGTCTGCTCACTCCTATGCCAATGGAAAGTGGAGAGGAAATGTGTAGTCCACGATACCATTTCTAGAGCCTCGTGGCAAAAAAGCATTGCAGCAACAACTGAAGGAGATGGGGAGTTGTTTAACTAACAACAGAACAAACTTAAAATTTCTCCATAAAGCTCGTCTGGTGTAATCCAAGTATCCTTTAAATCCCAAATTGATTTCAAGACTTGTTTGTTGCACCTTCATCAACAATGCTAAAAAGCTCATAGTGAAAATGCTAACATGTCCCACGTATTGATGATTTGCAAATGTTAGCATGCTAATACCCAGAACTAAGCACTGGCAGCTGTCTTGGTAGTATCCACCCCACGCTCACTTCTTACTGGCTACTTGTTGCCTTCACCTAACTCTACCTCTGATTAGCTAATATTATTTTTCCTAACCAGTCTCACTCCTCATGCCATCTGACTAACCCAACTAACGAAGGTAACCAATCGTAGGTAGAGTATGCTAGGTCTTAGCAAGAAAAGCTGTGGAATCCATACTAAAGCTTAGCAGACAGTGTTCCTAGTGCAGGGTGTTGGCATGCTAACATTTGCTTATGAGCATTATCCCTGACATGACTGTTTACCAAATGTCATTGCAACCAATCCAATAGTTGCCGAGGCATTTCACTCCAAACCACCTTGTGTAAACCCAGTTGTCAGTGATGACTGTTTCAAAGAGGTGCATATTTTAAACAATACCATGCTTTTTTCCAAAACTCAATCAAGTAGTTTGGATGCCTATATTTTACAAATGAACAGGACGTTGCATCTTTGTTAGAAAATACTTGACCACTGAATGTTGGTATGTGAAAATTAACCATTTAAGTCTTTGCTAATTAGCACAAACAAACAAACAAATAAATACATAAATACACCACAGGCTGATAGCATTTAATTTTCAAAGTATGTGGCCATAAACCATAGTAAAGGATCAATTAAATATTTGACCTGGCGATGACGCCAGATGAAAAGTTAATGGATTACCACAGGGACTTAAATCAATTTTGAGAGAAATGTAAATATTTGCCATGGCTACTACCAGAATTTCTTCAAACTGCCAAAGTGACCTAATTAGTTATTTTCACCTGTTACCGCTGTTTATTATATTGCACATCAACCAATGGAAATTAAAAATTACTTATTTCTAAGTCAGGTGCTGTTCAACACTTAGTTTTCATAGAAATACACCCAATGAAAACAGCAACGTTTGACGGCAGCCACTTGGGTCCTGAGGGCCTTTCAAATGAGGCCACAGTGAGTGCCAGACAGTTATTGAATCCTGGAGAGTTTAGTGGCACTTAAGGAGCCCTGGAGTCGTCAAGGTGAATGGAAGAAAAGTGATCTTAATGTGGAAAAAGAATGCAGAAGAATGTTTGGATTTCGTGTCTCGAGGTAGAACGATCTGATAGTCGCTCATGATATAAAAAAAAAAGATTTCTGTCAGGCCTGTTTTCATATTTTTCGACTAACAAGATATACTTAACTGAATTTCCTTTACCATTAATGTGTCTTTTGTTTCCTCTCCAAAGAGAAACCCTACTGTGATGATTTATGCAGCAGCGCTGTTGGGATGGGTTGGCGGTTGTGTCTGATTTAAGACTCTGATGTCACGATGGCTGACTGATGAGCGGCGGCGTAATTTACTGCAGGCCACAGAGCAACAGGAAAGACAATGCTCGACCCAGGGCCCGCTCGGTGACAATGAGCCTCTCCCGGACGGTTATGGATGAGAAGTCCTCATCGGAGGAATCCAGAGATGTGGACGAACTGGCTATGATTCGCGCTTTCCACAGTTTCATAGGAAAGGAGAAAGGGAAGACAGTGAGAGGGGTGGAGGGTTTAGGATGTTGTTCCAAGGCAGCAACATTTGCCAAGACTCACTGGGTTCAGGTTGGACTTGAGGAATCAGTGTGGAGGGGATGAGAGGAGGAGAAGGAGGCACTTGTTCCATCCAGATGTAGAGTTGAGTTTCTCCAGCAGTGGCCTTTAGGGAGAAGAAAGACAGCGTGGTCACTAAAGAAACAGAAGGGTGTAGTTGGAAGAACTTAGACATTTCTATGTATTCTTGTATTTCCTCTCACAAAGATAAAGAGAAGACGACAGTGGACAAAGTCTCGCTTTATTACCGTGATGACAAAAATACAGGACTTGGATTTAGGGACTGGGTTAGTAAGTTCACATTCATAGCTTTCATATTTTTGTTCATATTTTTGTACTTGCCCCAAGTGTTGTCTGGCCATGTAGACAGTCTCCCTTTGAATATCTCCTCCTCAAATGTCTGCTTGTGCAATACAGGTGATTAGAATTTCATTTGTTCTCCTCGGAGGATTGGAAGTTTAAAAAATTCAACAGCAAGATGTCTTTCCAGAAACAGTAATGCTGGATTAGACACTGCCAGCTGTTCTCTCCGGTAGAGAAACACTGGAGAGACTGGAGTCGAACCAGAGAACCAGCGCTTCCCAAACCTGTCCAAAGGTTCTTCTTCAAGAATTGGTTTGAACAAAATAAAAAAGACAACGCCGATGTAAGTCACAAGACAGATAGTTGATAGTTAAACAGGCTGAGAAATTCCACCAGGCAACTTTTTCTTTTCATATCAGCACCTATTGGATGACATTTAAACTTATCTGTGATAGGCCAGTGTTGGCCAGTTATATCAGTCAAGTTCGGTATTATATAGCATTCCTGTATGCTTTCATTATTGCATCTGATAACATTTGCTTGGAGATGAGTCATTCTGGCATATTTAAGAGTTTTTAAAATGATGGTTGTTTCCTATTTCAACAGTTTTTATTTTGTTAATAAATGCATTTCACGCAGAAATTGGCATTTTCTGGCGCACTGATGTAGGCGGAAAAATAACTTTAGCGTGATGCTGAACTGAAAACAAGATGAATAGTTGAGTCTTTGGACTGAACAGCAAAATCCCTGAACGGCCCTATCACATCATCCTGATACGCTTGTCTACCAAATTCAAATAAACCAAAACAGTGGTTTGTTTTTCTAGTTCCAACAGGGCGCGCCCCCCTGGACGGTTAAGGATCATATGTCATCGTTGTCACGGGGGAGAATACAGAATCCCTCAGAGCTGATTATTCTTGACAATGTCATTCACCGATACAGAGTTTGTTGTTTTGACCGTTGAAAACCGTGTCAAGGATTGTTCTTGCTGCAGAAGAAAGTATCGTGTCACAAGGACGGAGAGATGCAAGCAGGGCACAGATGGTCAAAAAACGATGACGAATATTTTTATAAATATTTGCAGGACGGATATGTTGTCTTTTGTGTGTTATAGCATTATCGGGGACAAAGTATGGCGTGTCCCCTTGATGCCTGGATAGTGAGTTCACTGTGTCCTTTCAGACTTTAATGTGTCAGACACACTACTTTTTATTTTTCCCAATGTCATTTTTTTAGTGTTGCGAGCACCGTAAAACGGAACGGGTGGAAGTGTAAATGTATTGTCTGAATTGCTCTTCCAGGTTTGTTGAGAAATGTGTGAGTTGTGTATGTTTGGTGAATTGGCCCTTTAAAGCTTTGATTGAGGACTGTATATTGCATGTGCGTATAGGTTTGAAGGTTGCAATAAGATTACAATAAGACTGCTGCCAAGTGTCCTGCAGGGCGTGGCTGGCCTGACGGTGGGAATGACTGAGAGTTGGCAGAGGTTAAGTTAAATGCTGGCACCGAGCTGTGGCGCAGCTTCATGTGAATGGAAAGGTGGACAAAAGAAAGAGGAAGGAAGAGAGAGAGAGAGAGAGAGAGAGAGAGAGATGGAAAACCCTGATGGTGAAGCTCTATCATTGGGATGCTGGGATATTGGCTTCCGACCACTAAACAGAGGCTGGGTGCGAGGCGAGACTGAGACGGCGTTCATTCTAGCCGTCAAGCCTGCGGAGAAGTGTTAACAGACAAAACACCAGCGCGGAAGCTATTTATACTCCCTGACACAGAGCTGGAAGAGAGTGGAGTAATCAGCCCCTCTCAACCTGATCGTTTTTAAATCATCAGCGCGCCGAGGTCACACACACACAAACACACGCATGCACAATCGGCTCATCGGACTCAGAAAACACAGCTGCCTGCCCAGCCGGGGGAAACCGAGCCACGCTGCCCTGGTCTGCATAAAAACACAAATTGTTTCCATTTTAAAAAGCAAGCCGTGTCTAGAACAATAGGCTACCATTGTGTTCCCACGGGATGGAGGAGAGCTTTAATGAGAGAGCAGAGGTGTGACCCGGCGAGGACGGAGAACACACACACACGCCAAACACGCTCGTGCACACACACACACACACTGCAAACATATCATTTGGCCTCCAGCTCCAGAAAAAAGGATATTTTTGGGGCACAGGAAAACACTTAAAGATCCAAATAAGATTTACTTGTGGTTTCTGCTTTTTTTCTTTTTTCCCCCACTAATGTGTGTGTGTGTTCAGCGCACTGCATTCGTTCATCCCCGAGGATGTTACAGAGAGACCTGTGATGGAGCGGGAGGAGTCGGTTGTTTTTGTCTCGTCTGTACCTGTCATATCAAAGCAGCGATAAGAGGCTCATCTGTTCATCATCAGGGGTGATCGACGTGTCCCTGCTGTTATGAAGTCAGCATTTCACATACGAGCCCCTCCGATGCCATCATCGTCTTCCCTCTCAATCCTCTGCGAGGATCATTTTGTTGCGATCATCCGTTGTCACGCCAAATCCCAATTCTTCATGACGGGCCTGTTGGTTCCCTTTCTGTTTGTCTGTGACACCCTGGCAGTCACACGCACTCACACACAGACACACACAGAGAGAGAGGACACCCGTGACAATGTATTTATGTCTTCGTCGAGACGCTCTTCCCATTTTGGCTAATTTACGGGGGGCCCTGATTACACTCTGTTTACTGGCACTCGTAAACACAATGACAACCTGGCAGCGCTTAAAAAAACCCAAAACACTGTTATTATTTCCCTATCCAGCAGGGAGAAGACACAGAGCATAATCCTCATTGCTGGCCACAGACACACCAGTGTGTCATCTGCCGGGCAGACGTGGAAAAAAAAAAAAAAGCAACACAGACAAAGAAATGCAGCGGATGGGAGAGTCACTTTTGGGCAGCGGCTTAGTATCTGTCTGGCTTTGTCACTGCGTGCATGTTCAATTTAATGGCGAAGAGAGCGCTAATTTTTCAATATTTTTCAAGTGATGAAAGTGTTGTCAGGGCGATCGGAGAAGGCATTAAATTCACACCGTGTATGATGTCTTTGGCCAACCGAGTGGAATTGACAGTTGGGTTATTTGGAGCCTCAGGCACAGGCTTTTTTCACCACCCGTAGAGACAGGAGGAGAGCGAGGCAGGGAGAGGGATGGCTGGGAGGGGTCGTATAAAAGTGGAGTTGGCAGAGTTCAAGGCAGCCGAGTGCCAAGGCACCTCTAACTTCATTTACAGACTCTTCTTGACATTATAAAAAGCACAGATCATTAGAGAAATGTATAAAAGATAGACCTGGGAGCCCAGAGGCATGAGCGATCGCTCTGTGTTTTTACCTCATGCTCAAGACTGTGGTTTGGGTTGGTGACAAATCAAAGATAGCATCACTAGATGTCGCCTGAAACATTCGTCATCTCCATTTTGGTTGGAGCCAAAGAGACTAAAAGAAACGTGTCGGCGCAGTCACATGTCTGCATTCATTTGGATGTGACTTTCACATGTGGTAGGCTTCAGCAGGCTTCGCAACGCAGGCCCTGCTGGAGGTGAAAGTGTGGCCGAAGGACTGTGCTTTTTTTTTTTTCTGCTCGGTGCAGCGCTGTGACTCGCCTGTGGTGACAGTAAGTCTTGACTCATCCCTCACTTCTCGACCGGCTGCCTGAGAAATCAAAGAAGCGGCGTGATGACACAGTGATCTGTTCTCATTCTGTACCGCGGTTGCACAGGTCAGCGGCAGGCGAGTCTGCAACGCCACTCTGGTTCTCATCAGGTGCTCGTGAGGAAATCAGCTTAGCTCATTTCCTTGCCACAACAATTGAGTTTGGATTTCTGTGTGTGTGTGTGTGTGTGTGTGTGTGTGTGTGTGTGTGTGTTTCCAACTGCTTCTCCAGTCGTCGTGGAATAATCTTCTCATTCAAAGTAAACACATTTCACCTTCTGCCCACTGGAGTAATGGATTCTTTGTGCATTTATCATTATCTGCATTTATTTACGTACATCATACTTTATAGATGAGCTATTTAAGATATTTTAGTAAGCAACTTTTAAGTTGCTAGGCGATTGAAAGAAGACTCTCTGACCGGTGTTTATCCTAAAAACATTTGCTTGATCTTCTCAGCTGTGATGAGGTATATCTCACATTTACAACTGCAGACTTATTGGATTTTACCATTGTAATATTTATAATTATTGATGACATGTTATTTTTTTCTGAGAAACTCCCTTTAAATGACTTTATTACCATGAGTGCGGTGCAGGGTCATTTATAGGCAATGCAGGGTTGCATACAGAAATTACAGATCATATACACAGTTATTTCTATACAAATATAACAAGTAGTGCATCTGTGTGTAAACGGCAGCAACAAGATGGTGATGTTGATGCGGTCGCCATCTTCATATCAGAAGCTCTACATCTTGGAAACTCTGTCCATCAGCTTTGCCTGTGTGAGCGCCACGCATCGATGTTATAAACACAGAGTCCACCTCTCCTCGTTCGGCTGTAGTCTCGCCAGCTCAAAAAAAAAAACGGTCCGCCTGTCAAGTGCGACAGCTTAATCGGAGATGTTGTGGTCAAGACAGGTCTCTGTGGATATAACAGTCTCCGATTTCGTGTTGTTTTGCCAGCCTGAGTCCCATTTTGTCCATTTCCCTTTCCTGAGACCAGACATTAGCCAGGAGCAGCCCTAAACCGAGCTAGATTAACAAGGCTCTTGTTCCCTGGGGCGGTCCAGCCAGTCAGGTTAGATGGTCGAAAGAACACTATGATGCACTCAAACTCCGCTGGTCTTGAGTCCAAACCACTCCCTTTCATCTGCAATGACGACAACAGTATTTCTGCCATAGGCACTATATATTTCACCAATAAAGCTGAAAAAATTATGAAAATGTAACATGTCATGAGTAATATTAGAAACTTGTTGTTTTACACTTTGTAAATGAGCTACTATAAATAAGGATTTATAACTTCAAATAACTGGAAAAATGATTGTTTTCATAACCTGGTAACTCATAAGTTGTTATGATTAATAGATTCTAATTGATCTATAAATAAATGTGAAGAAAATGAGTTGTTAACCATTCATTAAGCTATAAGTTACGACTTCTCTTCCTCTTCTTTTCCTCTTTACTTTCTTTAGTTTTCCTAAACATTGACAACATAATCTTCAAGGTCCACTTATGTTGTGGTAGCTTTCAACCACATTTCACGGTCGTCATTAGCAGGCGGCGGCTCGATTGCCTTTGTGTGATCAAAGTATGGAACTTTGGTTTTGCTTTAGCAGGTGGTAGTAGCTAGTAAGGTCTGAGAAAGAGCTAGTCGGTGGACCCTGATTTAAGATAATCTTGTCAAACTACTATTCCCAAGATCAAGAACAAGCTTTCACATTGACATTTTCGAGAAATACTTATCTGCTTCCTTGCTTAAAGTGGGATGAGAAGATCGATACCTCTACCATATATCTGAGTTAACTATGGTTCTGGTGGTCGGAGTGATACTGGAACCAAAACTTCTTCCAGTTCTACTTCCAGGATAAACTGTAAGCAGGAAGTAAAAGCAAGCATGTTTTTCCAGCGTTCAAACATTTCACTTCTGAAAGCTGTATCTAGTTTGTTTAATCTTTACTCCCAACAGACAATAAAAATAACATTGTTCTGGTTTCCAATAAGTTTTATGTCGTGACTAAGACTTACCGAAGACTTATTTCTGGCAACGTGTGATTTTCGGTGACGTAAGAATTGACACCTACTTAGTCACTTTGGACAAGACCACCAACTAAAAGCCTGAAACGTAAATGTTGTATTAAACGTGTATGTGTGTGTGTTTGTGTTTATTTGTCTGCCTAATTCAGCCCAGCCCTCGGTTTGTGCAACATGGCCCGCCGTGTTTATTGTTGCGTGTTGCTAACAACAGGACCAGATGGTAACGATGATAGCCGACCGCTCTCCTCCGCAGTCGTTAACAGGTGTAACCTCATTCCCTCTCTAATTTGTCAGCCCCCGCTTGTTTTCCCTCATTTTCATCAAGTTTTTGTCAAAACTACTCGAAGTTTGTTTTTTCCCCATTCTTTCCTACATTACGCTGCGGTGATGTTAAGTGAGCTAGTATTTTTGGACTTCCAGCGCGTCGCCAGAAACCATCAGACTTCTTCGCTTTCCCCTTTGGCGGCCTGTGAAACCCCACATTCACTGGAGCCCAAAGGCAACAGCAAAGTGGACTGCGTGTTCAGTAGCAAGTATTAAAGCAAAAAAAGCAGAAAAAACAAAGAAAAAAGATTAAGAAAACAGTCAGAGGTGATTTATTAGCGATTTATTGAGTCTTTGGCGCCGCTCTTGTTTTCAAAAAATCTTAGTTTTAGATGTTTTAGGCACAGGGATTTGGAAATAGAGTTTTTCTACACAGTGGTGTATTTCCCGATCCTGGGGTCCTAGGTTCCTGAGGGAAGGAACTGGTGCCTAGTCTAAGGGGGTAAGGGAGCGGGGGTGGGGGGGGGGGATTCTGGAGGTCCTCTTAAGCATTGTACCGAAACTCCACCACCTGCCTGAGACCTCGGAAAACACGGTTTTGTATGTTCTGAACGGAGCATCTGGACAGTGGCTGCCTCACATCCACTGGAAACACTCAAATCTGTGGGTGGAAAGACTCACACGCCGAACTTCACAAGGCGCAGAGACACTTTCATCTGCATGTCTTTTGGCTTTTGATGTTGCTATTACTGACCCCCTTCCTGCTGTCTCTAACCGATCCGCACACCGAGCGTCGCAGCTGTAAACACTGAGCTAATATATTTTTTGGGAGAACACGAACAACACATGAAAACCGTGTAATTGGCGTGTAATTATGGGGCTGTGATTATAAGGGAATGGCGTGCATTTTTTCTAAAAATCAGGGCCAATAGAGTAGGTGGAGACGGAGAGCAGAGGATGGCTTCACACGTTTGGAAAAATGGCAGTGAAGTGGAGAGTAAGAGCAAATGGGAGATGAAGAGGAGATGGATAATATCAAGAGCTTTCAAAAACAGCTTTTTGAAACGTGGACGACGTAGCGCCGGATCGCCGTTTAATAAAAAACTTAGATGGGAAACATTGCATTTGTTTTGGCTGGGCTGCGTCGGAGCCTTGATTACCTGGATCTGGAGGTATTACAGCAAATCACTGCAGCGAGGGGTGAACGGGTGGAGGACGGAGGACGAGGAATATCAATAAAGGAAAAAAAAGGGGGACTGGCTGATGAGGCGAGATAAAGGCCCAGGGAGAGATAACACAGCGGGGAGTTGTGGCCAGACAAGAATGTGAGGATTTTGTTGGATCGCTTTCGACGCACTTAAACCTAAAATCTCATTCTGCGGTTTGTACTTCTGGGTTATCATGTCCTCATCTCCCTCTCGCATGTGCGCGCACATTCCTCCCTTCTGTCTAAGAACCATCAACGGGGGAAACTGTGAAGGGTGAAGTCTGTCTCTCTGTACAAGACGTTTCACAATCGAGCCCACGTTAGCCCACCTCCTCGCAAGGCTGGTACCGTCAGCATGGGTCGCGCTGCATGGGAACAGTCTTGGAAAACAAGGGAGGAACAGAGCGAAGCGTTGGTGTAATAATTAGTCACTCATGGGTCCAGATCTTTGGAAAGTCCATGGAGGGCTTTGGCAAGGCTGGAAGTGACGAAGCAGAACGGTTAAAGCCCTGTGTGTGCTTTCGCCGATGTTGGGGGAGTTTGGCTCTCCATCTCTGTGGCTGTCTGCAGCGACGCTGAAAAACCCCAAACACAGTGTCCTCGCACAACCTTTTACAGCCCCTTCTAACAATCATGGGAATGAAATTCCAGTGAAAATGAAGGGTGCAGATTTTTCATTAGCAGGAGGGAACGCTCAGGAACGCCCGTCGACTGCTGTGTTGCGGTGACGGCGGCTCGAGGAAGGGCTTGTTAGAGGGACAGCTCAGGTTCAGACATTTGCTTTACAGGCACGGGGGCTGCAGGACACTGTTTGTCCCTGGGCGATGCGGTTGTGGCGTGGCATCTGGGAATCGGAGAAAAACGGTGACTGTGAGAGAGCAGGAAGTCATTGCTGAGCGATAGGTAACACGAACTCTTTGACACCTTCGGATACGCTGGAAATTTCAAGAAAGTTGACCCACACTTGAACGCTCTAGGGTGGGCTACTCGTCTGCGCCTGGTCAAAATCGGACTTCTTAAAAGCTCACAGGGTCCCAGCTGTTGAGCTAAGTTAAAGAGAGTGCCTGGAGGGCTGCGCAGCTAGGAAATCCAAATGCTCTGCTCTCTTTTAGTGCCTCACGAAACGCCAAGACTGTGTCATCATACTCGCTGCTGGGCAATATTTACCTAAAACCCCGGACCCAAGACAGAGGACAGGTTCAGCATAACTGCACACACACGCGACGTGCACATGGCCTTTCTCTTGCTGAAGTAAACACGCTGGTTGGCCTGAAGAGAAGTTTGGTTTCATTGTTTAATGACTTTGCTATTCCCCGCTAATGTTTTACATATGAGACAGAGATTGCTCCCATTTGAAGAGCGCAGACGTCCCCCCCCCCCCGTCAGTCATTTTCGATACGATTTCCTCAGACAACTCAATTACGTTGGCCCGGGCCCATTTGTTTTCCAACAAAATATTAGAGAATGGAGTTTATGAGTCATAAGAAACGTCTTTCAACTCGATCCTATTAGTCACCTTGTTTCTTGACGGCTTCTTGCAATCTGTCTGTTTTGTCCAGCGTCTGATTAAGAGAGAAAACAGAGCAACACATGTTTGCGCTGGACGTGGTTGTACACACGCAGACCTCACACACAAAAAAACAAAAAAAAACAAAAAACCCATGCACACACACTTCTGAGCCTGCATGTTCAGCAAGATTTCAATAAATCCTCATTGACCTGAGAGAACTCTGCAAAATTAACCTTTTTTGTTTTTTTGCGCTTACAGAAACCACAGACCATGGATCAAGTAAATGTGACAAGTGAGTGGACTGTCTTTTACATTGCAGCCAAGATCAAATCCTCTGTTTTCATTCACTGCGAGCTGACCTCTAACTCGCCGCTCTCTGTTTTGTTCTTCCCCTGTGCGTGTTTTGTGATCACCAGCAGCAGAGGCGTCGTCGGAGCTGCGCAGAAGGAGAAGGCGAAGGGCAAAGACGAGACGTACTGGAGGGAGATCAACGCCGCCATGGCCTTGACCAACTTGGCGCAGGGGAAGGACAGGGCCTCCGGTACCACCAGCTGCATCATCCAGAAGTCCTCCCATATAGCAGAGATCAAGACTGTTAAAGTGCCGCTGATGCAGAAATATTAGCACACCCCGTGACGTCATCTTACGTCTTAACATCTCTCTATGCAAAAACCAGATAAACATTCCTGTTTCAGTGTCCGAATAGGCTCCTCCCCCCCCCCGAGAGGAGGAGAGGGGTGTTTGACATGAGAGAGTGTGAAACAAAAAAAAAGAGCACTCTCATTCTTTTCTTGACTAAAAAGAGGCCTTGACCATCATTTTCTTTGCTGGGTTGATGTGCGACAGACAAGTGTTGATGATACTTCCACTGCAGTATTTCCCTTAAAACAAGACGATTTTGTAATGTTAACTTATTTTTGATAAGTCTGATTTTTTTCTTTTTTATTCTTTCTTTTTTTACGCTACAAAAATTTGTATTTTTGCCAAAGTGCCTTTTTGTTGTTCAGATGAAATAACTCGCCGCCTGTGGTCAATGCGACGCACGGACGCTCGAGGTGCCTCTTTGCAGAATTTTGTGAAAGAAATATTTGACGAAGTTCAGAGTCGCAGACGTGATTCAGGACTTGTTTCGTGAATGAAACCTCCCCCCCGCGACAGCCTGTGCCTTAAGGACTCAACGAGCTCGCTGTCGGAGGCATCGATGAACTCAAGCAGCACACACACACACACGCCGATACACACACTCTCAGAAAATACCTTGCAGTAATTTCCTTAAAGGCATTGTTCTTGTTTTGACTGGAGTCCTCATATTGACTGTAAACTGAACACTGTTTTGTCTCAGTCGGCCTCTCACTGCTGCAGGCCAACAATAACTCTTGCGTACGCAGATAAGTTGCCCTAACGTGAGCAGCAGATTGGGAAGCAGCCAGCGTTCTCCGCCTTTTTTTCCACATCACGGCCGTGGATTTCATCAACCGGGCGAAGGATTCCTTTCTTATCTGGGCTCTGGGTTGCTGAAACGTGCGCGAACGCTCAGCTGGAACCCAAATGGAGTCACGTTCGCCCACTCAGTGACACACATCTACGCAGATCTACAGGCAAGGTCCATTACGGTATCTGCTCCAACGGAAGACCTAAAAGGGATGTTTTTGCTTTGCGTTATCACTTTTTTTT
>CAEMYA010000004.1:1456307-1517112 GCA_903131615.1 Diplodus sargus
TTTTTCTTTCTGTCTTTAAAAAAATACATTCCAGTATTATCTATTTGTTGGCCAAGCAGCAGTTCAAAGTATCTGTTATTGTCAGTCTGTATATGTGTGGTTGTTTTGTTTTTTAACAAATCTTTTTACTCGGTTTCACTTAACCGTGCGGCATTAAGAGCTTCTTTTGTCATCCGATGGAAGAAAAAAAAAGCCTCCTTACGTACGGTGCATATGTTATACACGTCTGCAGTGAACGATGCCAAACTCACAAGCTGGGGGAAACCAAGTTAACCTTATGGGGAGAAACTGAAGTTGGCTCACTGTGCTGACTTTTTAATTTTATGTATATCTTCAAGGTACTGTTTATGTGTGTCAAAATGTACATTCCTACATAAATTATGCAGTTTTTCTTTTCTTTTTTTTGTGGACAACCTGGAC
Organism: Diplodus sargus; assembly: GCA_903131615.1. NCBI lineage: Eukaryota > Metazoa > Chordata > Actinopteri > Spariformes > Sparidae > Diplodus > Diplodus sargus. Next base: position 1,456,728 of record CAEMYA010000004.1, read on the forward strand.
TTGTGGTCAAGAACTATAAGAGGGAGTGATGCTGCACAAAGTTTTTTTTTTATGTGCAAAAAAAAGTCAGAAAATACACAGGCTCCATTGAGAAGGTATGGTTGAATGTGTTTTTACATGAAGGTGAAGAGAAGGAAAATAAATGAAGGACAACCCTATATTATTCCTGTTAGCGTGCCTATGGAAGTATCATGAAATCAATCGCACTAGCCAATCCCCGAGCACTATTTGCTTATGCAATGGGGGTTGAGAGCTCCCACATATGTTTTTTATACACTTGATCCAGGCAGGGTAGCTGCGGGGTAGTTCTGGGACAGCTCCTTGTGTTTCTAATCGCACCTCTGAACCTCTGGACCACTCGCGACCCTCGCACCTCACACGATACTCCGAGCGAGGGGAAGGAGGCTCGGGAGACAACAGAGCAGCCTTTGTTGTTCCCACCTGCAGTCGCTGCCCAACGACGACAATACGAGTACAAGCCAAAGGGGTTACCACAGCCAACACTTTGGTACTGTACATACCTTTCTCCAGCACGAGCCGCGCTATCACAACCATGCTGACAAATGGGAAGCAACGGCGTGCATTAAAGCCTATAAATTATTATTACAGACTTTGCAAAGAACAAAGAAAAGTGGTGACCATAGTTTTTTTTTTATTGTTAAGTTATATAAATTGAGATTTCTGTCTGTTTGTTTTGATAGAGACTGGATTTTCAATCCAATGACCAAATGCATAGCTCCTTGTTGCTCATGTAAAGTTTTCTTTTATAAAAACAGTCATTTCTTGGTCAAAGCAATGAATAAACCTCTGAATGAAATGAAAAGCATCGTGTGTCTTATTCATTTGTGGTGCAGTATGTAAGAACTGAAGATGAAAACATTTAAAAATGCATCACATTTTACCAGAATGTAAAGAAGTTACAGTGCTGCCGATATGTCAAAGACATCTATGCTTCAAAGATGTCGACTGAAGTTAGCATAGGAGCCAGCGAGCACCGGCCGTCCAGTCTTGTAATATTTTTTTGTTCTTTCTAAAGATGATAATCTGATAGTGAAGCTCCGGCCTCTGGAGGTGGGCTGCCCAGCTAACTTAGTCAAGTAGCGGCAGTTACAGTCAGGATATATTTTCCCCCCTTAATGTTCATTTTGCTGGTTCATTTGTTTATTTATTTTTCATGAACAATTCATTTTGGCCTTTGGGAGACAGTGAAATAAGCTGAACACCTCACACAATCACCTTATAAATGACTAACATGCAAAAAAAAAATAGATACATCTGCTGGATAGAGAACGACATTAGAATGTAGGCCTCTTTGGACTCATTCACCTCTTTTGTCTTTATTTTTGTCTCTTATCAACACTACAATACCGAAGGCTCTTTAGCGGCTAAATGCTTCTCTGTGCTCTTACTGGTTGCTAACCTTGTCTGTCTGGCGTTTACGCCGGCTTCTTTTCCTTTTCACTGAAAGAAGCTCAAAAAGCTGTTTAGTTGGAAGAAAATAAGCACGAGCAACCTTTTTTAGATTATATTTAGTTATTTTGTTTATTTCTAACAGCATTGATGACCATGAACCATTGAGTATTGGAGATTTCACTTCACTGGTGAAGAAATCACCAACCAAAGATCTTCTCTAAATAGCTTCAGATAGCATGTGTCAGTGTATTTATCTTATTTAAAGAAACGGAAGGAACAATTTGTAAACACAAATACAAAATCTGGCCCGTTTAGGCAATTGTAGTTTTCCTTTGCTGATGTCAGCGGGCTATAGTCCTGATTCCAAGCTTGACACTGATCACAATATAGGGGATGTTTGTTTACGACACAGGGCGGAGCGGTTTTTAGGAGCTAAACAAGCTAATCATGACAAACCATTGGAGGAGCTGAATGTATACAGCGGTGGTTGTGCGTCAGCCATACACCGCACATTAGTGGTCGGGGCCCCGGCGTTTGCTATCTCCTGTGTATTTTTGCTACCTTTAGAAGGATGTCGGGCTTTTCGCTTTATTTGTCTGACCCGGCATCAGATCACAATCTGCCTCTCAGGGGTTCAAGGGAGCGGCAGCTGAATTAGCAGCAGCAGCAGCAGTGAGAGATAAACTACTTTAAATAAAGACTTTATAAAGTTTGGGTTTTCTTTAACTGCTGTCACGATGTGGATACCTAGGGAAGTCTGTACATATAATTTGAACACTTGTGGTATTGTGGATCCCGAACGATAGCGACAATGGACAACCGAGCCTTTGTGCGCAGCGAGTCTGAAGGCAGGGAGGCCAGGGGAAGACTGAATTTATGTCTCATGCTTCCTAGGTGTGTCCTTTCCCTCAGGGCTCAGTCTCCATTCTCTTCCCTGAATATTAATGGCTCTACCATGCCACGGCTCGTCCTGAACTTGAGCTCTGCCACAAAGCTGAGGCCAAGACCCCTCTTATGTCATGACAGGCGAATGAGAAAGATACTGAAGGAGAAAACAAGAGTGCAGGGAGTGATTTTTTCGACACAGGAATAAAGATCTTGACAGCAACTGTCCCCATACTGATAGCAGCAAACGTATCACAGCCCAGTGTCGGAGGGCCCTTCGTTTCCATTGTCGGTTATAACCAATCAGGACAGAGCCTTTGAAGTGTCAATAACCCGACAAGGTACCCCGCTGTTTTTCTATGTGGATCAGCTACCTCTGGACCTCAGCGCGGCCCTGTGAGATGGCTCGCCCTCACACTTCCTGCAACAATCCTATCAGGTTAGCTGACCTCTCATCCCTCGCTGCACTGAGCAGCCCCCGAGCCCCAGCTTCACTGAGCCACGTTTTCCATTGAGAAACTAAGTGATATTCCATGCTGCCTATAGCTTCCCTCTCCGTTTCTTTTTTTTTTTTTTTTTCGCCCCGTGCCTCCTCTCTCTCCGCGTGCTGCTGACAGATTCGAAAGGCGCTGCGAAACTGCACGGCTATCTCGGCGCGGGAGACGGACAAGGGGAGATTCTCGCTTGGCGCGGCCTGCGACTTGACAGACTCCAGACTTCACCTTGGCCATTTAGGCCGCCAGAAACTCAACTCCACCACCAGCGGGTGAAACCACACGGAATATAAAAATCCAACGATGCAGATGTTCTGAAAATCATTTCCCATTTGATGAGGAAATATGACTCCCATGGCATGCTGAAGTAATTAGTTACCTTGCTGTGAAGGATGCTCCGCGGAGCCCCGGTTCATTAGAGCCAGGACTTTTGTCTTCTGCTAACTCCTGCCCTTGGACAAAAATATGAGAAAAATTGCAGGGCCTAATTGTTAGACTCCTGAAAGAATTGACTGATTAAAAACTTGGTCCGACCTTGCAATCATTTCGGGATTTCAGGGGGGCGTTTGTTGGACCAGCTGCAGCTTCATGGATGTTGGAGGAGGCGATGCGTGCAGGCCACTGCTCAGATCATGGACACCGTCTGAACCGGAGCTAATCACACAGGAGACAAAAGGCTCGGAAAAGCGCTATTACTTTGCAGACAAAAATTGCGCATACTCAAATTAGCATATTTTCCAGTCGGGCAGGTCTACAGGTGAACAGGTGAGCGCAAGTTCAAGCCGGCATGACACTGGGAACTTCCACCCGGTGAAAACTAAGAAACATTAGCTAGCACGGAGCTTTGCACAGATTACTGACTAAATGAATTACCTAAATGAAGGAGGTAATACACTGGTAACAAGGTGTTATTTCAGTCATAGCTCTGATTGCTGGATTTCCTTAAAACATTTAATATTCTTTGAAATATTTCCTCGCGAAGAAAACCGTCTGATCCACGCTGTTCTCGCCCAAATAAGAATTAGGTCCCCACTGCTTTCTTCCAGACTGCATTTTTCGCCGTTATATATTCCGCTCCTTCATGTCTCGTTTCCTCAAACCATTCTAAAGTGAGCAATACGTTCTGTGTTTGTCTTCTTGATTCCGTTATTGTTCTGAAGCCACATTTTTCCAGCTCTCCTCCGTGTTGCAAGGCAGTTTCTCAGTCTCCGCCGCGTTCGGCATAACCCAAGGCAGTTGAAAAATATTTCCTGTCTTCATTTCTCATAATAAACTTCTTCATAAACCACCAGAAACAAGAGGGGGAGAGCTGTGCTTACACAGAGCCACAAGCAAACGCTGTGTTTGGCCAAATGAGGACATGCCGGGTGTTATTCCAGGTGGACATCGTCTCTTCTTTGTTTTACGAAAACGGGGTCTGCGCCTAAACAGAGGGAAAAATGTGACACATGCCAGTTTTAAACAAAAAGGGTCAATTGTTGCGCTTGTAAGAACAGACTGTGAAGGCATGCACATTGTTCTGACCTGAGACCTTTGGGAAATGGATAAACGTAGATGGCTTAGAAACACTCTGCTCGGCTGCCAGAGTAAACCGCTCTCACAGTAAAAAAAAAAAAAAAAAGTAGGCACTCTTCATGAAACGAAACAGGAATGCAGGAAATCTCTGCTTTGATACCTGGTGTCAAGTTTTCATTCGCATGATTTCATCGGCCGGCGGTTTTCTCGTACATGCGCTACGTTGTCAGCCAGTTACACAATCGGCAACCACGCAGAACGTATCTTCCTCTTCCCCTCCACCTCGTCGCCGTCCACTTACATAATCCCCGCTGAAGTCTCACCGCAAAGCCCTGTGCGACACAACAAGTCTCATGTTCGCCGCTGTTGTTTGGAGGTTAGCGTGATCGTTTTCTGTTTGCCTCGGACGTGGATGTGGATCTCCCAGTTTGTTTATTGGAGGATAATGCCTGTGAATTTCCACCGTGGATCCCGTGTCTCGGCCCATCCAAGAGTCACTTTGCACACATGTTCGCAGCAACAGGGCCGCGCGAGGAGGCGGTCTAGCTGCGTGCACCTCAGCTGTTCCCTAACAGCCGAAATCCTGATAATTGGCCGTTCTCTGAGCTCCCGAGACAGGCCGGCTAAACAGCTGCTACAAACAGCGAGACCTCATCCAGAGGCATCCTGGGTCCAGCTGCCAACACGGGATCAAGACGATGCAGAGGAACCTGCGGAGAAAACCGAGGGGCGAAGGTCTGTATACTCCGAAAAAAAACGTTTTGTTGACATATCTTTTTTCATATACACATGAAATCCCCTGATGATAGTTAGCATTTCAGTATGTCAGGGCTCAAAAATTACCCTGAGATGTTTTCGGACTTCTTTTATTTCAGCCAGACATAATCTCATTCGTAGCTATTTGGAACTCACAAAACAAAGTTGCTGGCTCCGGAGGAACCCCAACACAACGTGCTGCATCTCATTTTTGGGGCCAAGAGAGAGCCAAGGAAAGTCACTGCCTCGGGTTTGAAATACTACATCTGATCTGGGCTTGCTGCCTCTTTTTCACTCCAATTTTGTGTTCACATTTGTAAACAGTCCCTTTCTTTTTTTTCTTTTTTTTTGACTCGTCCAATCATTGTTGGCCAAAGTTTTACATTAGGCAAATCCTGACATACTGCTGTCGGTCTAAGCCAGCTGTTATATGTGGCAGAATCTGAGGGGTTCACAAGATGAACAGTCAAAGAATGAAAATCACATGTTCAACTGAGTCTTATCAATCTGTGCACAAGTAAGAATTAACATTGTGTGCCAATGCCAAGAATTACAACGTATTGTACACCCACTGGCTTTTTTCAGGGGTTTTGACTACAGCTCACAGTCCTCATCAGTTTGACCATTTGTCAATGCATTGAACTGATTATAGAACTTTGGTTATGTGACAAGGGATGGGACAATATAAGATTTTATCACCAATCATGTTAAAAACCCTCAAGATGACTTGATCAGGTGAATTTTCTTTTACATACATGTGACTATCCACACATCACTGACTTGAAAAATCTGTCAAACTCAGTTACATACAGTCTCTTATTGATTTCCTAATTCATTTTGAATTGCCACCAGGGGAAGTCTGCGTCTTTCCAGTCATTTCAAATAAGTCTGCCATCACAACTGAATGCACAATTCATGTTCCCAACCCACCATGTGGCAATTGACAATACCCTCTGTAAAACCATACTTAAATCCACTGTATCTGTATGTTTATTGGGATCTGCATCAAATTGCTCTCACTCGTAAATGCCAGCCAGCTAATTATGCCTGCTTTTATTCATTGAGATCCATATGCATGCATTATTCCCTGAGAAATTAACAAATATGCTAAAATAGGCCCCATCTTGTGGTGTTAAAGAAGGTACACCCCTTTATCTTACAGAAAATATATAGTTTTTGTGTAATCCTGCTGACAGACAAACAAACAGACAAACATGGGTTCGCCTCCTTGGTGATGGAAATGAAAATAGTTGTACACGCTGGAAAATGCAAAGAGAGTGGACCTCGAATAAAAGAATAGTTTTAACGTGGAGTCAAAATGATGTTCATTTGGGATGTCCTGATGGCCAACAGGCATGTAATTTACATTTACATTTTCACATTTGACATTTTAGGGCATTTAGCAGACGCTTTTGTCCAAAGCTTTTAACAGCAACTTTTGCTGCGTGTCATCCTGCTCTGCCTCCTGCACAACATTTCCTGACCGCCTCCACTGTCACCATCAATAAAGACTGAAAATGCTGAAAACATAATTTCAAAAATTGGTTTGTTTATTTTTCCGACTCTTCTTCTCTTGTGGAATACTAAACAGCTATAAAAGGGCTTGGGGACCATAAGTCAAGGCCTGAGTATAGCAGATGTTGGAATACCGAGCATCTAAAAGTTCTAGAGGACAAAGGAGACAAAGGTCATGGTCATGATGAGTCAAATATTTCCCGACTAGAAGGTATTATTTTTGCATTGAGAGAAACCTCTCATTGCTGTCTTATTTCGGCTCTAGTGAATGAACTTTGGGTGTTGCCACTTACCAAAGCAGCATAATTCAAAAATAACACTCATGGCAGCACCATATGCCATGATTACATGATTGCTGTTTTCGCATTCTGTGGTGTCACCAGCAGAGCCGCTTTGCCCTCCAAGGTTCATCCTCCATAGTTGATAGGACTGCCCGTTCCGTGCAAAGTTTGCCCTCAACCAGGCACTGAAATGTTTAGCCTCGTGGACTGGGCTGTTAAGGAAAGTGGAATCTCACAAGGTTTGCAATTTGCACAGACAGCGTCTCACTGACGTGGCTCCATCATCCCTCCACGTGCACAGGGCAAGTGAAGGAGAAATTCTGAGTAGTTTTACCTCAGAAAGGAAGAGCATCTCACCCTCCCCGGGAGGCATTTATAGCTGGTCTATAAATGTTGAATAACATTTATTTATATACTTGTGTGAGAAGACCTATTCTAAACCTTTGGACCAGTCTTTGTAATAAAAGAATTTCAATCCAGTACATTTTTGTGCTGTCATGGTTAGATTTTTTTATACACGAATGGCACCATTCAAACCTCTTGTGCGCATGTAAGTGTTATGAATGACTATTAAATGTTAATAATTTTAGACCTCTTTTAGGCCTCAACCTAAAAGCAACCATACTGTATAGATCAACTGTAAGGATGGTTATCGTGACCCATATTTATGTTGACCACCAGTGGCCATTTTAATTAGTACAGCAACAAAGGAGGAAGTCAGTCGGAGTAGTATAAAGAGCTAAAAGTCTGCATAGGGAGGAGGTTGGGGACGAATGTTTGGGTCATACACACACGGGATAACCCGTTCTACGGTGTAACCACAGTGTGAATGGAGTGAATGCCACAGTATGAATGCAAACGTCAACAGTGCGTTATTTTGACTTTCTAAGGTAGCTATGTCACGTATGTTACATACCTGAAGTTGCACGCGTAATGCTGCCCCCGTGTCTAGATCTGGACAGGTAGCATCCAGCGGGTTATTCAAAGCCTTTTCACTGAAAGCAGCTGTCTGTTTTGTCTGAATATGTGCAGATGCGAGTAGTGAGACTGAACCAAAATATTAAAGTTTGGGGGGCCAGAAAAAGTGCTAAAAGAAGCTAAACCACTTGGAACAGCAAGAGACAAGTGTACATGCAGAATCAAATGATTTCTCTAGCATCACGTGAAATTGTTTTTTCCATTGTCAATTTAAAAATAAAAATACGTGCAGCTTTAACTGATGTTTTTAGTCATTTGGTTCTGTTTTGTGGTTCTTTCAAAACTCGAGTTAAAATTAGCCCTCACTGACTGGCAAACTTAACCACTTGTAAATGCTTATGTTGGGAATCGAAGGGGCCAGTTCGTTTTTTCTGGTGTCTCTCTGATCAATCTGTTCTAACGCAGCATTTTGGAGCCAAGGTCCACATCAGAACACTGCTGGAAGTCTTGCGAGGGCAGAGACTATATCCACCAGCCGCTGCGCGTTGTAGCAACAGCAGCACTGCCGAGTAAAACAGAAGCCACAAGCACTCATAACATAATGACAGCTGGGGGATCACAAATAAGACACATAGGAGAGCAGGGCCCGGTGTCTCTGTGTAATATTTCATCACAGAAAAGCTAAATAAATTCCTCACTACAGTCAAGTGAAACCACGTCAATGCAGCAGATGTAAAAAATGGCAGCTGCTGGAGGAATGCGGTTTGGCAGCGAGCGCGGCCTGGAGTGAGGCTGGAAGGTCTTCTCACGTTAACACTTTGTGTTTGGGAGCACAACGATACATTGTTGACGGGCTGAGCGGGATTCAATCTCATGTCTGCCTGTGCCATGTGCACGTGTGTGTTTATGTGTGTGTAATGTGACAGGGTGGAGGGTCCAGTCTCCTCTCTTCATCATCAAAAAAAATAAAAAAATCCCACACAAAGCGGACCTCCACGTGTCCAGACCTAGAAATACTCCCTGGACTAGGATGGCATTGCGGAGCAGAGCGGTATTTGAAAAAGGTATGACACATTTGAGCATTTTTGTAAGATCATATTGTGATATTTAAACATACGGGGGAGGGTGGAGGGAGAGAAACACAGAGATGGAGACAGAGGCTGTAGCCCTGGCATCAGTGTGGCAGCCAGTGCTGAAGGCCAGCAAATAAATAGGCCTCACATTGCTCAAGTGTGCAGCCGGAGCCAAAACTGTAATGTTACCATAAATCTGGAATCGAATGGGCACGCTCAGCCAAGGCAGGCACCCATTCCTCCAGATGTTAGTTATGGAACTCCTTATTTTGATTTTTTTTTTTTTTCCTCACCCCATCATAAAAATATATACACATCTTAGGTGTAAAATTATGGATCGGAGCTGTCTGGATTCACGATCCCGTCATAAGTGATTTGCAGTTTGATGAATTCAGGTGACGACTTTTACTCTCTGCGAGCCGTTCTACTGTGCGGACTGACATTTATCAGGCATGCTGGGTAAAGATAAGTCTTCGTGTTTCTTTGCACACGGCCGATTAATGCTTGGAGGAGTGATTCTTTGTCTCAAATTATGACTCCACTGGAACACCACACTTTAGAAATATGATCTGACTTTGTCTAATTTATGCAGCCTGCATGTCACCAATTTATCTTCATGCACTGGCTGTACTTTACAAAATTACCCGTCTTTATGCTCTTTTCAAGTGAGCTATTAGCCAATTCATCTGCCATCAGAGTGGTGTTGTGTTTTCACGGTGCGTAAACCACAGCTGAAAGCGACTATTATTGATGGCCAACCAAGCCAGATGTTGGAGCTTGATACTGGAGATGTGTTTACTGTCAAACCATTTTTATCGTGGCTTTTCTGACCTGGTAACTAATGCAAGGTGGAATTAGAGTACAGGGTCAAACAGTTTGTAGAGATTCATATGTGATTGTATTCACACCGAACTCTGTCTTTTTGTTGACATTAACATCACATATCGTTCTTAAAAAAAAGACCCATTCAGAAAATGAGCAGTGCGTCTTTATTTGCATAGCTTACTTCTCATAAAGTGACAATTGAAATTGCTTCACACATGTCGATGAAATGCATTACTTTCGCATATAAACGCACGGCGTATCATTTCCGCAGCTAGGGGTCTCTCAATCAAAACAAACCAAATGATTTAAGTAATGTGGGATCATGGGATTTCTTGTCTTTATTGTTTAACGAATCGCCAGTTCAGATGAAAATCGATCTATGTGACTCAGGCAGAAGTGTTCACACATGGTAGAGTTTGAAAAAAGGGTTTATTGAAGTTTAGTCACAACACGCTGATTTCATTTCCTCACTTGCGGAGTCTACTCGAAGTCATAGCTAAAAGCGAACAAAAGAGAGGAACCATTACTTTGAGTTAGCTTGTGGAGTTCTCTGGGTCGGAAACATTGTCGGAAACATTTGGGATAATGCACAGAGGTAAACAACTCAACAAAATATAGAACAATAGTTGTTTTTCATCATTTCAATGCAATGTTATTCTATCTAACACAATGTCAATAATCAGATGGAATGAATACAAATAGACAATAATAGACTAGGAATTAATTTATTGCATCATTAAAGAGCGGCTATAATTTGTAAGGTACCCCAAATCCAATAAAGATACATTTAAACGATATCAATGATTTACCACAATTCAGAATACAGCATTCGGTATAGCTTAATGCAATGTAAATTGTGTTAGCAAGTGAGGATACCTTTGGTGCTCTGTCAACATCATAGCAACTGGTCACCAGTGGTGATAAACAGATAAGCACATTTACTACAACTTTGAGGTAACTGCACTTATGGATTATTCTCCACTACATTTGAAAAGGGAAATATTGCACTTTTTACTTGACTACAATGGCAGCTTCATTTTACTCCATATACATACGATCCATTTATCAAATACAATGCCTTGCAATAGATGGAACGACTCAACTGTACAGTAAGTAGATCTAATTATCTTAATTAAAAATTAAGCTGTTACTGCATTTTAATGTAGTTTATGTAGCAATAGTGTCGTTATGTAATACAAAATCCTCTAAGTGGCAGACTTCCATATTAAGTACATTCACTTTTAGTATTTCTGGCAATTTTTTCTGATAATACTTGCGTGTTTACTTAAGTGAATGTGAATGTGCTTTTTCACTGCTACTGTATTGTTAACTTTTGAATGCTGTTTTAAACATGCTATTATTCATTAGTAGTGTACTCAAAAACACTGCTTAAATAGGAGAAGCATAGGGGCTATGCCTACTGGTGACATTTCTCACCCAAAGATTTGGTTTGATTTCATCAAAACCTATTCCAAAACAAATCTGTCCACCTTGACAACAATATCTGGGTTTGAAAAGTTAGATTGAAAATACGTCTTTTTTTTTCTTTTGCGACAGTGAGGGGCAGTCCAATTATTCAGATGATGCAATTTCATGCCTCAGCAGCACTTACAAGGCACTTACCCAAATCAGGACATTTTTGCTCCAGGTATGAACAAGGAGCCGGTCTGGCCTCTACCCCCATGAAGAAATGACCAGGGCCTACAGAGCTGGAAGATCCTGCTTTAACAACCACTGGTCTATATGCACTTGTATGTTCCTATCCTTAGCACTTAAATCATAGCACTTATGCACTTAAGGTATCCTTGATAAATAGCAGCTACGGTGCTCAGCTGAGGACTTGACAATTGTTTCTATTTTTTCTTTTTTACTTTATCGACGGTGATATGTTGTGGCTTCTTCCTTGTGACAAATGGACTTACTGTAAGTTGCTTTGGACAAAAGCGTCTGTTAAATGCCCTAAATGTAAATGTCTGAGTGATAATGACAAGAAAGTCAATTAGTTGCTGAGGATCTCACTTGTTGTTAAATCATGTGTCCTGTGAAATTCCTGTGGCTGCCTGATGAATATGTTTTTTTCTCTGAAGTTCATGTTTCCACTACCTGCCTGATCATATAAAATCTCCAGTTTTGGGCACAACTGTTCCTTACTTTCTTCCTAAAAGAGCCTAGGTGGCACTGGGACACATGTGTTATGAGCTCTGACATCATCTGAGAGAAATAATTAATACATTCTGTCTGTAATGTTAAAATCAATAATTATTCATATCTTACATGTACAGAGGGCTTTACAAAAAACATTCAAAACACTACAGTGTTCACACTGTATATATCTTAGCCTGATCATACTACTGTTCACACTGTGTCTTAAACACAGTCCAAACATGTTCAAATAAAAACAACGTGTTTGAACCAAACTAACTGCTCTATCACACCAGACGTCAGCTGACATCTTTGACCATCCTCCCATGACACATATTCTCTACACTTTCAACTTTTGCGCATCCGATGATAAAGAGGTTTGCCCAAAACTGTACAGCTTTGTCATTCTAAATCTTTACCTGCTATAGTTTTTGTTATAGTATTTCCATACATTCTTATTGTACTTTTCGTATTCCATATTTATTGGTCTTGGCTTCAGCCTGTTGAGATTTCTGGACATGCTTTTCTATTGGATGATTGGTTGGAAAATGTCATCAAAAATGTTATAGTATTGGTTTCCTCCTGTTGCAGATACAGCAGCCTCATCTTCGGCCAGGCTTCATGTGCCTCAGAGGAGATGTCAGCGATTTGTACAGTAGCGCTTTATAGCCCGAAGCTTGACTGTAGCGCCATTTGGCAGGGACCACACAAGACCTCCCCGAGGCCTTTGGAATATATGGTCCTTTCACTGCCTACAGTGCTCACACTGTGCAACATTCTGAATTCTTCCTCCAAGTTTAATCATCACACTTTATACCATTTTTGGGTGCAGATGGCTGCGGAATCACCCCGTGAGGACATATATGGTCACATACAGTGTCCTTTTCATTCAGAGTCAGCTCTCCATTGCAGGCTTCATTTCAGGGCTGCTGGAAGGACGAAGAGGAGGCCACTCTGTGAATCAGCATCACTAACACGGAGCATGTAGAGTTGGCAAGTTATAGTCACACTTCAGCAGAAAATGTCCGAAGTCTGTGCTCTCCATCACATGTGACACAAACCTAAATGTTGAATAAGTAAAAAAAAAAAAATGCAGGGCGGTGCATTTTAAGCCAGCGGTCACATGTTAAAGCATCCCACCAACATTATGCGCAACTTAAAACTTGTCAGGGTTGCCATGACAGAAAGCAAATATTATACCATTCACCTGAAACAACTGTCATAACTTATGCACCCGCGGCAGCTTGGCTGATCCGGAGTCAGAGTGGAGACCAGTGACATATAGCAACTGAAAGAGAGCCTAATGGGCCATTTGGTTTGCATTTAGGGAGACAAATCAGTTCAGTCAAAACTTATGAGCTGAAACAAAAATGTGTCTGAAACAAGAGGGAGTACAGGAACAATAACACATGTGTTGTCTTCTGTTATTACCACTCTGCTTGAGTGTGGCTGGCTACGGAATATTTTTGTGTCTTTATTATGCAATCAAACAGACTAGATTTGAGCGCAGAACTTTCCAGACTGCAATCAAACGTTTTGTTTGCTGCTGAGCTGCACAAACACGGCTGGAAATTGTCCGTAAATTATGTAAGAAATATGCTGCTCTTTTGTGTACAAATGTCCTGAAAAGTGTTCTCTCGGTGAAATTTCCTGCGGGCCGTGCTTACAGATGTTAAAATACCATCTTGAACCGTCTCTTGTCTGTTACTTGACAATGCATGCCATGCTCTGCATCTGTTAAAACAGTGTGACCGTCTAGGGACAGTGTGGTCACTAGACTGGCGAGCCTGCAGTCCAGTCCAGAGCATTATGTGGTGCAGGATACGACAATAGAGAGTTGTACTCTTGACCAAAATCGGGTATTAAGTAAGAATGGAAAAGAATTTCACTTTCAAAACTTTCAAAGGTTATTTGCGTTTTACAAACGTTTTTTAATTGGCTTGTAAGGGTTGCTTTATTGATCCCAAGTGGGGATATTCACATCCATGTCCGTTTCAGAGCACATCAGAAACTCCAGCACTGCAGGACCAGAACAGAACCAATACTTAAACAATGCAATACACATTTATATTTGGTCTATTCTTGAGACCAGCTAGTCCTTGATCTCCACACATCAGAGGTAGTAATGGATGGCAGCCCGCGACCTCACTGAAATATATACGTGCTACTGTCTTCTGCTTGATCAGACGAATTATTTGAGAGCGGTGCTGCTGCCTGCTGGGAAGCCGAGCCCAGGCGTCCAGCACCATAAGTGAATTTTGGAGCCTGTGAGTGAGAAGCCAAGCTTGGAACTGTTGGGAAGTAGAGTCATGCTACACCTACACACTGCTGTCACACTATCTGTTCACACCCCCAGGAGGGCAGCAGTGGGGTAGAAATGTGCTTGTAGAGGTGTGTGTGTGTGAATGGGGGTCTTTTATTTCAGGCCCACTCCGGGCACAGTGTTTGTGAAAGCCGATGTAAAGCACAATTGGCCAGAAGAGAGCGCTGCAGTTGGTGCGGTTCTATAGTAAGACAAGCTGGAGCTCAGCAGGGCGATAACACGAGCTATATTGCGACTGGAGGTGGTGAGGTGTAGACAAAATAGCCGCCCCGGTGCTGCAGCTACCAGTACAACACGCTGCTCTTACACAGACACGGTCTCAAAGACATTGCACGCAGTCAGGCATGGAGGTATGCCGACAAGCACGCACATCTGGTTAGCAAGTGTGAGGCATCTGAAGGTGTCAGTTTCCTCTGAAATCTGAAACAAACAAAAAACATTCTCTCCTGTAATTCCAATAACAGCGCTACCCTAGAAAGCCGGTCCACATACTGCACACTGCACGGATTGAGTCGAAAGTGAGTTACGATCAGGATCTGACTTTCTGCCATTTCTTTTTAGCATATAAAAAATATGCTGAAGTATAAGTTCCAGTTACTACACTTTTGTTGTTATAAGGACAAAGCCTTGGACCTGAGCCCTCGTCCAAGAACTCTGTAAAGCTAGTTTGTGAGGTGACCTCAGCAAGCCTCGAGTAAAGCAACTTCTCCCTACGTCAGTGTCAGTTTAAATCTGTTCACATTAATGAGGCAGGAGGTAACAGCATCACGCTGGAGGAAAAAACATGGCAGCACTAAGCTGAAAGCATTGCCTACTAGAGTAGCAACCGCTACATGCTTATGGTACGTTCCATTTCAGCAGAGAAGTTGGAATTTCGGCGTTCCTTGTCGCTGCTTTTGAGTGCTACGCCCCCCCCCCAGAAGTCAGATCTCTGACTTTGAAAGGCGTATGCATCCAGGGTGGCTGCATTGCTTAACAAGGGTTGTGAAAGCTTTAGCGTGTCGTTTATTAAGACTTCTTTCTTATTTGTGTCCCGTTAAATCAGTCTCACGCATAGAAATGTGTCTATTTGTGGACATGTTGCTTCGGTGTTGCTATGCACAAAAATACCGTGTAATGCATTGTTATTAACCGGTATCGCTAACAATGGCTGGCTAGAACTGTTACTCCAACTTTGTTATTGTTATGATGTCATCTCCAGCTCCAAGTTTCGACTTCCAAGGTAAACTGAAGGCATATGGTTAAAGGACAACTAGACTAGCATAGCACAGTTGCAGGAATTTTCAACAGAGCCTCTGAGTCTGATAGATTTGAGGCAGTTCAACTATAGTAGGTTTATGCTACACTTTATAATAAATTCAAGTGGGCTGAAAAAATCAGTCCATGCTCACCTCCAATACAGCAGCTTGGTCAGTGTCCCATGCTTCAAAGTTTGGAGCTCAAGACCTTTAAGCGCTTCTTGAAGTGCCCCTCTGGTGCAGTAGTATAAACGGCAAGAAAAATGTCCAAAATCAGGAGGTGGCTGGGGTGATCGGGTGACGTGACGTGACGTGTGTTATGTCATTTTTGCTGATCATATGATCTTTTCCTAACCAAGCAAGTTTTTGATTATTTTTGATTAAACCCTAGATTGTTTTTTTTGCCTAAACCTGACCAACCACGAAACATTTGACAACATTAATAACATTCCAAAAGTCAGAATATGTCATACTGTGCTGCTTGTCAGGACGCCTTAGATGGGAAGTGAAACCAGATGTTGTATATATTACGTGTTAGTGCTAACTTGTTAACGGAGATTTTTACGTGCAAAACATTAGACACTAGAGCAGCAGGTAGAGTTCATTATGGTTCAAAGCACCGAGAGCACTAACCAAGCTGCCGCATTGGATGAGCTGGGAGCAGGTAAATAAAACAAGATGTTTGTAGATGTGTCTTTGTGTGCAGAATTCTGTAAAGCAGACAAAACATTTTTTGTGGATTAATAACCTTCCATGACTCTCACGAGTTGTTTCTCAAAAATGTCCATTTCTATCTGTTCATCTAGTATCAGGCTGGATTAGTAGTTATCTCTTGACAGCACATGACAACTAAGCAAGATCTACTGTGAACTCTGGGCTGCGCTGACGAGGACCATCCTAACCAAAAAGCTGATGCCCCCTGATTCCTTGATCTGATATGTAGCTTTGAGTAACCGGAGATCAAACGATGTCCTCGTCATGGCCATCAGACGGACAGGAGTGCTTGTGCTTGAACCCCACTAAATGTCTCTCGCAAGCTATGTGATTACAAAACACTTGTCACGCCTCTGTTATTCCACATAATCTGATTGAAAGGAAATCCAGCGACAAAGTGGATAGTGGATATGGAGGGTCTGATTCAAATGAAACCTGCGTACACGAGAGGTTCCTCGTGTTTGTGTGACCTGGGTACTATTTCCTCGGAGAGAGCTTTATTTAACTTAAGCTTGCTGGTGGGAGGGTGGGAGAGGTAGACGTCGGCTTTGTGTTTTCAAATTCAATTGTCCAATATACAGTCAAAGGGCCCGAGCTTCCTGTGGTTTGCAGTAATAAACCTGAACTTGGGTTACATCCGCGGCACAAAACAGTGCAAATGGTCATAATAAGGTTAAGGCCTTGAGCGGCGAGACTGCCCAAGACCATAAGAAAGTCCCAAAAAGTTCAAGCTCTGAACTCTGTCCCTAAACCGAGTTCTGTTGGAAAAACAGCCGCTATGAAGAAACAGCGGAGCTTCCAGGGCCTTTAGGACCTCCTCGTCTCTTCAAAGTTCAGTGAAATGGGGGTCTTTAGTCTTGGTGGTTTACAACACATTCTCTGGTCCGACCCCAAAAATCGAGATCAGCCTGGCAAGGAAAAATAAGCAGTACAATTACAACACGGGACAGATTATTTATACAAAATAATGAATTTGTTTCTATACATGCCAATCATGTCACCCAAATGGGAGTTTATTAATGTGGATTTTTTTTTTAAACTGGGAGCAGAGCGCAGCGGCAGAAGCATGTGGCCAGTCCACGAAAAAACTGTTGGAAAGCATGTGGAAAGCTTACACCCAGGCCCATGTTGATACAGAGTGATTAGTTTATTATAGAAACCGATGGCTTGAGTGTGTGGCTGTTTGCTTCCATGTTGTAGCGGTAGCATGGGCGAGATCCGGCTGGGTGTCCAGACACGCTGAATGACGACACGGCCCGCAGAAATCTGAGGTGGAGAGGCCACATGGAACGGGAGCGCCACGAACAAGCAGGATCATGGGGCGGCGGTGTTTCCTTTCTACATCGCGCAGTTCCCCTGCTGTTGGTCCTTCCTCGGCCCTTGTGCTTATTGCCGCAGTAACCCAAGGCCGGGATGAAAGCAACCCCCGCTGCGAGAGGAGCTCCGAGTCCCTGTCTCCTGTTTTCTTTAGGGCCTGTACACAGGGCGCCATGTTTTCGAAAATAACAAGGGTGGGTTACAACGCTATCATTTAGTTTTAAATCAGATTGACAGAGTATCAAATACGAGGAAACTCAATTACAGTTTCTATTACTATCTGAATTGATTTACATGGATCCGGGGCCAGGAGTTCACACAAAACAAGGATAGAGGTCGTCTGCTTACCTGAGGCCAGTTCTTATTGAGTTTAGGGGCCTGGTGTGATTGATGGGTACACCTACTACGGCCCCGCTGCTCGTCAGTATGTAGGTAAGCCCCTGTGTCCTGATAGGACTCCTGAAGATGTTTTCACTCCGTACATTTAACACTACGACCATTCAAGTCTCCTTAGCTTAAATATTATTTTATTTAAAAAAAGAAAACACAAAGCAGGCCCACACATGAAGGTTAAAAAATAGCAAGTAGACATTTTGTGGGGGCGGGGGGGATGACTGACTTCTCTGGAAGCCCTGCAGCAGGTCACGAAGCTCAAAACACATCAGAGTCCTGAAAAAAAGCAACGCTCCCCATCGCTGATGAAATGTCAAAGGGTCTAAATGTGAACGGGTGCAACAATGTAAACACACGCTTCCACATAATCAAAGTGTTTCCACCTGCAGTGACAGAGCCATCAGTTCTGGGCATGCCGGTCATTACCTCACAGCCTTCTGGTGCTCGGAGGGTAACCTAAGTGAGGCCAGAGCGCGACTTTGGCTGACTTCAGAGGAAGGAAAGTGAGGGAGCAAAGGGGCATTTTCCTCTACCTCACCTCAGAACGTAAACAGTGAAACAGTCTGCAGACCTACAGGTGCCTCAGCGTCGACTTGACCAGAACGAGGAAGGTCATCTAGAGAGGAATAAAAAAAAAACGAGAAGTTTGATCATGTTTGTAAAAGGAACAGTTCACCCAAAAATCCCTTTAGCCGAGAGTGCCTGGCCACGGTATTACAAACAGGCCTGAAGAGAAAATAGTCAGTTCTGTTTGCCTGTCAGGTCGGAGTCATTCTTCTAACCACAATAAGCCACAAATCAGCTTTAGTGATTCACTTCCTCAGGAAGTCTACTCACCCCCATACTGACGGACGGTTGGGAAAGTTTGATAGTCCACAAAACCTCCTGGAGCTTCACAGCAATAATAACTCTTATCAAGACTCAGGGCACTATTTAAAGGATCTATAGCGCTTGATCTAAAGCTCATGACGCAGTTGAGTTTAGGGCGTGTCCAAGTCAATTTTGCTAGTTAAACAGCAGATAATCTAGGCGCAAAGGAAAGTGCAGGCTGAGAATATGTGTTAAAAAATGTAAAAATGGCACTAGTGAAAAATACAGAGGAACAGCACTAATTGAAAGAAATCATGGATGCTACTGCAAGAGGTTTATTGGGCTTTCCCTTTCTTTTTCTGTTTCTCCACTGTGCCATCTGTCCATCTGCCAACAATAACAGCCAGTCAGAGTGGTTTATCTCACCGACGGGCCGGCGCCAATTCTACATGCTCCGTCGGCATGAAGGCCTCCAACAAGGTGAGACACACCGCCCAGACAACAACCATGGACGCTCACTGATGGCCCCAACAGTCTTCAAAAGTTGACCATCAGCCTGGGGTGTCAGGGCCTTTAGGTTATGCTGGATGCTCCAGAAAGGTTTTGTGGACTACTAAACTTCACCCAACCGGCCCCAGTGGCATGGGGGTAAGTAGATAATAACTGCATTTTCATTTTTGGGTGAACTTACCCTTTAACGTTCTAGCAGAAGACCTGAGGGCACTGCACTCTTGTCCACGGCCTCTGTTAAAGAGAAGTGGGAGAAGGCCTGTCACCCCATCCTATCACATTCTCATTATCACAGGGCTGGCCTTATGGCGAACATATTAGTCGCCCCCACCTACAAAATACAATTCAGGTGCTCGTGGCAAAGGGTGATCTTTCCAATCACCCTCTCGCGCTCTTCTTTGCTCTTATGAGACAGCATGGCAAAACAATTACCTGATAGCAAATCGCCAATGAGCATGACAAAGTGAGTGACGTCTGGGAACCCAACACCTTATGAAACGATGCCCGACGTCTCGTAACATTTTTACACATGACAGCATGACTGCTCTCCTGAGGAGCTCGTCTGAGCGCTAATCCATACGGACCGCCACAGCAGCAGCAGGCAGAGGAGGAGCAGGGAGACAAGGGCGCGTTAATGAGAGCCAGATCCGCTCTGTTAGCTTAGCGCCTGGCCCCGCACGCTCAGACACAGACAGCAAGACAGAAAGCAGTCCATCAAGCTGCCCCTGCACAGCTGCTCACAGGCCTCTGAGGCAACAAGGTGGGGCAGGACAGCGGAGTTTTGGGAGTTTGGCATGTTACTGAGTCTGGATGCGCCAAAGGAGTGTTTAGTCCTGCCTTCCATCTCTATGACAGCCTAACTTCTGTGCAGTTTTTTGTTGTTGCTGTGCAGCCAGGGTTAGTCCACGGCCTGGAAAACCATGGTGCTCTACGTATGAGAGGAAAATTGTTTTTCTAATCTGAAACATTCACTGAGGTTAAAGGTGAAATGTGTAAGAACTGGCCACCTGATGAATTCATTCATACTCCAAACCAATAGGGGGCATCATATCACCAGTGGCAGCTAACTGTTGTTAACTATTAGGGGTGGGCGATACTGCAAACTTTGGTATCGATCCGATACCAAGTAAGTACGTGCCAGTATTGCCGATACCGATACTGATACCAATACCGATTTTTACTTTAAAAATTCCTGATCATTGAGTGATTTTGTACTTTTGCCTTTGACGAGCTGATCATGATTATGATAATAATAAAACACAGGACAAAGATTTTAGCCAAATAAGAAAATAATATTTAACATAATTAAATCTATAACTCATCTGCATGTAGTCTAAATAGGAATACTAATGTTCCTTCAACAGATTCACAAAAGGGTTATTATATTCTGCCATATTCATACTTCAGAGTGAACCTGAGTGAGCGGAGTGAGAGAGGTGGAGAGGAGCGCTGTGCATAAAGACAGAGAGACGCTGCGATCACACAAACTCTGTGAAGAAATACGTGAATAAGTGATTTGCTGAACTTATAGAAGAGAAACTACAACAAAAATATCGATCTCATTGCGCTAGTATCGATCCGATACCAATACTCAACTTGGTATCGATACTATCAATATTTGGATCGATCCACGCACCCCTATTAACTATAGCTGCTGTTTGCAAGTTAGCTCAGTTCACTGTCTTATTAGCTGACTCAGGTCAGGATAATAATAATGCCATTTTCACCACGTTTGGCCGCACCGTGTCAAACAGCTTTTCCTTCTTCATCATCAATGTTACAAGCACCTGCCTTCCCTCAAATCGAGACTCAACTCCATGTCTGCACAGGAAACCCGGAGGAAAGAAGTTTTTACAGTCTGTGTGTTCAGCTCTCTGTACTTCTGTAGCTTCTGACTGTGTATGTCTTTAGTTTCGCTCACTTTCAAACAGCTGCTGTGTTTTACTGTTTGGTTGCGTTCACTTTCAGCTGCTCTGGAAGCAGCGTTGAGTTAGTTACTGCTGGTGAAAACGCAACGTTTCCTGTAATGATGCTTCAAACAAGCTTTCAAATGACTAAATAATGGTGAGCTTTTATTGTGAAGAAGGAAATTAAATGCATTTGTAGCAACACTCGACTGTTGAACAACACTGAATTTCAACTGACAGTTGATTAGTAGTTGATGTAGTTAGGTCCACAGCAGCATTTAATAGCATGGATTGCCATTACATTTGGCATACCTTCATGTTTCTCATAGGATAACATGGAAAGCAAAAAAAAGAGAAAACTCTAATGGAGCATTGCTGATGTTGTACAACATGTTGACCAAAGAGCACTAATAACTTTCATAATTATTTTTGCCATAGTTGTAGTTGAGCCAAAACTATTATGTGATTTATTGATCAACAAAAATTGATCTGAAATCATCTTGAAAAACGTTGAATCACTGAAGCAAACATGTCAACCATTTACAGATTTAATATTCTCAAATATATATCTTACATTTCTGTTCAAAGAAGCAGCATTGGCTTCTCCAAAGGGGGTTTTGACGAAGGCTGCCCTGCTTCTCATGATGTGACAATAAAATGAATGTGAATCAAGCCGCTTTACATAAAAAAACAAAAAAACAAAAAACAAAGAATCTGTCAGCTCAGCCCCTTGAGTAGCTGACGTTTTTCCGATGCAGGCATGAGGAAACAGCAGCGCTACATTTCAGCACATGGTTGGACCACATGAAGGCATTATTATGCTGTACGCCTCCGTTGTTGTTTGACTGAGACATATTTCCAGACGGCTGCCTGGACCGCGGCAGGAGATGAGGGATCTGCTACAAGAGGGAAGAGTCCTCGCTCTCGCTGCCAACCCCGACCCTTTCATAATCGCCCAGGAATTATGCACATCCCAGTTAGAGCACTGGTAGAGTGAGTTATGGCTCTGGTGGTGTTTCCTGAGATGTCTGCCAAAAAGATGATTTAGACAGATCACACGTCTGGGGTCTGAGGGTTTCTCGGACACTGTTTAAACACAAGTCTTTATTCTGAGGACAGAGGAATGCGAAGGGCACTGAGTGAAAAACCATCACCTAATAGTGACATTTCCAACATGGAAACCATGACAGCAGAGAATTCATATTCATCTCTGCTCAAGACCTGGACCTTTGAGCAATAACTGAAAAAGACTTATTCTTCAGTTGGCACCTGGAGTTACAGTTGTCAACAGCTCCCGGCGAAAAGCTAAAGAGTTGCATTAACACTAACATACACACTTGTATTCACTTAAAAAAGAATTTTATTTAGTTTAATACATAGGGCGGTTCATAGTGAAATATGTATACATTCAGCTTTACAATTCATACAGGAATTATCCCACCAAATTCCTAAAATACACACAATTTACAAGGTATACATGTTTCAACATATTTCTGAACACAAAAAAAGACAGCTATACCAGTTTAATAAGTAAAAGCCTACTGTTTTATTATCCCAAGAGGAACTGTCTGTCAGCACTGTTTTATTTTTTAGCTAAATATAAGTTAAAATAGTTTTAGTGACCAGCGTGTAAGGGGCCGTCACCGGACAAACAACAAAGAATGGCACGCAGTTTTTCATGCAATTAAAAAGAGATTTAAAAAAAAATAATATATATGCTTGAGTCCATGTCATTCTCACCGTCCCTGGAACAAGATCAAACTCTCAGAACTACATTTCCCAGCACTCGAATACTACAAACATGGCCAGAGGTCAGGGGTACAGTACATGTCTGACGGCTTCTCGGATACATACACAGGGATAGGGAGTACTGTGAAATCCATTAGCAATTTGGAGCACACAGCTTTCCCTTTGATTTTCCAAATTCAGTGGAAACACCCTCATGACTCACTGCCCTGTCTAATATTGAACACTTTTCCTTTGTCTTGGTCCAGTCAAAGGGATGTATATGAAAAACCATAGCAGAGCTAGTGATATTACCAATATTATCTGTCTGAGTGAGGGAGTGCCAGTAAGTCGCACTCCATTAAAGCAACTCGTTACAACAAAGGCGTGCAATTTTAAGAGGTTCCCTCTTCTTCGCGCACCCAGTGGAAAGCTTGCTGGTGCCAATCTCTTTGATTTATGCACTATTCAAAACACACCAAAGGTTTGAAGTCCAAGTCAATAAAAGTAGTAAAACAACAGTTCCAGACACTTGGTAACTCTATTATATTCTGGAGAAATGAGGCAGTTGTGTGGACAACAGAGACACATGATCCAAAACTTTTGACTGAGACTGGTGAGATGGAGCACGAGATGACTTGGCTTGATAAGCTTCTCCATAAGCAGCGTGATGTTGAGAGAGTCTGATCAGGATCAAGCAGCGGGACAGAGCAGGGGAAAAACAAAGACCGGAGAAAAAGTCGGCCCTGCATTGTTACAGATGTGCTCGCTAAGGCAAGGTGCTGCGAGGACGATAAGCATGCTGGAGAGTAGAGAGGAGCCTCGGTCAAAACTGGTTTTCCACTCTCACTATCATACTTCAGAAATTTAGCCATATGTCTGACTAACTTTGGTTTATACTTTAACTCATTTTCACTTATTTTTCTTATTTATATATATATATATGAAGTGAGAATGGTTAATATTTTAACCAAGGTTCTGAAACTGCACAAAAACTGTAACTCAAAACAAAACAAGAGGAGGGAAAAACTCACTCAAATTCCGTTAAGAGGAAGGCTGAGCTGCATTTTGCATTTAGCGCAGCGTTGTTATTATAAAGTGTGCAAATAGTAGTGTCTGTGTGTGGACGGTCAGCGGAGGGAAGACTGTCGGACCTCCACGGCCTTCATGTCTGAGGAGGGAGCTCAGCTCAGGACAGCACACAGTGGGAAGGGGGGGGGGGCGATATGTTTGTGTCTATGCTTGCATTCGTGTGACACTGTGTGTGGTATTCACGTGTGTGTGTTTGAACATGTGTGTGCAAAAGTGTTTATGCATGTGTGCCGTCTAGACCAGGGAGCAGTAGCCACCGCAGGTGCCACCTCCCGCGTCTTCGTCGGTCAGCTGGACTCCTCGGCCGTGGCTCTCGCTCTGCCACAAGCCGGGAGTCTGGATGATCTTCTCCACCAGCTCCTCGAACGCACACTGAACACCGTCCCTGGTCTTAGCACTCGCCTCTGGAAGAAAGGGAGGGGGAGACAGAGACGGAAGCATGAGAAAAGAGAAAGATAAATAACAGGGAAGAAGAAAAATGGAGATGTGAAATGGATTAAAAGAGATGGAGGTTGGAAATAGAAGAGAACAGAAGACGAGATACAGATACAACAACTGTTAATGTCTGCATCTTGATGTCATCATCTGCCGGGCTCCCAGACTGGACTGGGGAGTGGTGGAAAATGTCTCTACAATAACTGTCAACCCCAGACACTAATAGTGAACGTTAGGAGGTTATAAGGGGATATAATTAACACCTGCTTCACAACACGATGATAACCAGGAATAAAGGATAGTAATAACTGTAAGACAAAGGTATAAATCTAAAGCCAGACCAGAATTAACATGGTAGGAAATGCTTTGGAAATAATCTTTTAAATAAATTAAAAAAAAGAGTTTTAGAATTACATTTTTGCCCTTGAGGAAGATAAAACTCATTGAGCATGTGGAAGATGATACATGCCGCATGTTTTATATATAGAACTACGCAAGAAATTCCTTAGCAAGTATGATAGTTATTTTCTAAATCCGTGTGTAATAGTCTGTTGTAACTCATGCCCAGCAGGTCCTTGCAGAGTACGGAATCCTCCTGACTTACCTATAAAAAGCATGGAATGTTTTCTTGCAAACTTCAGCCCTTCTGCCCTGTCTAGCTCGTGGTTTTCCTAAAACAAAAGAGAGGTAATGGCTTATTTGAGGTCTGCCGGGCGGAGCTGTCAGCTACTGTGGGCGTCACGGGGCAGAGAGGGAAAAGTGATTTTCACAGACAAAGAACAGGACACAATAAATTCATAATGCTCTACTTAGTGGGCATTTTTATCCCCACTGACTGATTCTGGTATCCTGCTGAAGGAGCAGCTGCCAGAAATATGAAAGTGGGTCTGCCACCGTCATTTAGTTCTGTAATTTCTCAACTGGCTGGAAGATGACTTTTCCTTTAGAAGATACTTATTTTTTGCTATTCATTCTCCTGTTTTGTGAGATAGTTGTTTAAACTGTGTAAATACCTAAACCTAAACCTAAAATACCTCAAATCTGTCCAAACAAAGGACATCAATCTCTGCCATGAAGACAGCTCTAGCAAAGGAAAAAACAGTGTGTGACAAGCTGGTTTGAAAACTCCTAATGTGCTCCTCCTCTCTAATTAGCCACGTTGTTAAACATTCAAATAAACCACAAACACACTCACCCTATCGATTTTATTTCCCACGAGCATTTTCACGAGGTCGTTCCTCGTACAGTACGTCTCAAGCTCGTTGAGCCAGTTTTCGAGCTTGGTGAAGGTTTCCCGCCGTGTGACATCATACACTGTGCCAAAGCAAATGAACAAAATATGTTCAGAATCAAGGCAAATAAACACACACATTGTACATCTGGATTTTGCTATCTCTGAATCCATAACACAACAAGAGGAACATTTTGCAGCACGGGAATGATTATATTCAAATATATAATTCCATTATCACTCTACTGACTTGTAGAGCTGCAGCAACATATCGATTAGTTGTGAAATATGAAACTAAAATCAACAACTATTTTGATAATCACTTAATTCTTTTGAGCAATTTTTTTAAAATATAGACATATTTTCTGGTTTCCTCCTCCTCTATGACAGAAAACTGAATTACTTAATAATAAAACAAGACATTTGAGGATGTTGCCTTGGGCTTTTGGGTTAAACTGTTTTAATACAATCTGACATTTCTTGTCATGTAACCGATTGATGGGTCAGAGAATCAATAGATTAATCGACAATGAAAATTAATTTTAGTTGTAGCTCTACTGTCCTGCATTAATAATATTTTATGTGCACATACTGGACCTAACAGGAAAACTATGATATTCATTTTCCAACAATGTTTTAAAAGTGGTTTAGTCTAACAGGCCTTGAATTTAAGAACATACTTGATTCTTTTTTTTTGCTCTAAAAGCACAGACCTAATAAACTTTTACTTTAAATTATTCTGAGTTTTTTCAATTTTTGAAAAATGTCAAAAAATGGTTGATAAAACCAAAGGCACTGAAGCCTCCGACGGTATCACATGGGGCGTGCTCATAATCTCAGTGCTGTAGTGAGGCGCCTTGTGTCTTTCTGTACATCATTAGAGTGGTCAAAAACCATAGGCTGCACAGGAAGTCTGTTTAAGAGGTTTAACTTAGTTCCTGTGTGTGTGTTCATATACATACTGTACAATCACGTCCATATGAGGAGTCGGACTTAAGGATATAAACTAACTTCCAGAAAGAGGCAAGTGTGTGTAGGTCACAGGATGAAAAGCCATCACTTGTTTTTACAACCATGGGCCTGACTCTGAAGTGAAAAGGTTGCACGCACGCACACACGCATGCATGCGCATACATTCAGGCACACACACACAGGTGCTTGAGCAATGATGGTGTCAGCAGCTTGGCTTACCCAGGATGACTCCCTGGGCACCACGGTAGTAGCTGGGCGTCAGAGTTCGGAAGCGCTCCTGTCCTGCCGTGTCCTGCAACACAGACACAGCTCAGTTCTACTGGACACACTGGCAGGACAAATTGGTGGCTCAAACAGAAGGAGAACCAGGGCAGACGGACCTAAAAAACAAGACCAACTCCTCTGTGTCCCTCACAGAGCATGTGGGCAAAAATGTGTAACATGTGCGCCATCTATTGGCCATTTTAGAGAATTGACAGCCTGGTTCATGGAGGAGGGTGATAGTTGATCCCTCTGCTCTGACTGATGGATAAGAGTCACATTTGTATTTACTGGGTGGAAATAGAGAGTGAACAGAGTTTGTCACTTACCCATATTGCCAGCTTTGCCTTGTTCCCATCCACATTAATGGTCTTCACCTTGAAGTCAACACCTAGACAATGAAAAGCAAGTCTGTCACTCATAATGTCACCATTACCTCATCCTGCTTCAGTCCCAATATGGCAACTCCTACAGGTTTGGACGATTACTGCCAAGAAAAATGTATCATTGTGACAGACTATAATTATAAGTGATGTCTCTGTCTCTGAACTTTTGCTAACCCCAGCTTTCAGACTGGCATCACGCCCATCCCATGTCCTGTATTTAAATTATGGTGTGACAGTGTACTCACATGCACCACAAGAGACGTGGTGGTGGCGGTGTGGTTAACTGTTCAGAACTGAAACCAATACAAGTCTGTATTATAAAGTAAATAACAAAAAAACACCACATGTGAAACGTCTCAGAGAGCCATGATTCACCAATAACTATCCTGCCAGGTCCCAGATGAACATAAAAATTACTAGAAAGAATTATGTTGTCCCCTTTACCCTCAAAAGGTAAATCTCCTCCACTGTCTTTGTTCGCAGAATTGGTCTGGATTATATATCTGCCTGATTATTAGCACCCACTGACAGATTTACCGGGGAAATGTACACTTATGACCGGCTTATTCTAAAATTTGGGACTGGAGAAGGATTGGGAAACAGAACAGAGGAGGAGAGGGGGCAGGAAGATGGGAATACAGCATCTGTCTGTTCACAGTCAACAGCTAGCTCTTCCTCCAGTCCAGCAGGATTGCTCAGATACTGCTGCCAAATGCATGTGGAGAGGAGTTGACACTAAACATTTGTCCGAACCTGGACCGGTATCTCCTGCTTCAATTTAGTACAAAGACAATCCAGCCTTTCTCAGAGAACCTACTGTACAATACAGCATCTGTTTGTTGTATCACAACATGACAAGATTCCACAACTGCTGGATGTCAAGGCTGGGCTGAGCTCTGTTCAAATCAAAACAGAGGATGCAAGCAGTGTGGGATCATGGAGTTGTGTTCTGCTGATGAAAATCTATTCGCATGACTCAGGGAGAAATGTTCACATACGAGGTCATGTTTTCAATTTACTGACATTTGGTTTAGTTCTTGTTTCCGGACTTCTCCCTCAATCTAACTCCGTGAAAAAGTTTTAATGACAAACAAAATTAACTTTTCCTTTCACAAAATTTGCTCTGGGTTTGAACGTTGTTGAACAGGAATGTTTTGTACACAATTCAACTAAATACATAACATAGATCTGCTCGTTTTGGATATTTTGATGCAGAAATTAGATTTCAATTGCAGTTACAGTTATATGGTTATTTTATCTTCAAAACAATAGTGGCTGAGGGCAAGTGAGATCAGGGCTCTAAATGGACTTTTTTCACCCCCTTTCCAGACTGTCCCAATACAATTTAAACCCAAAGTAAATGTTTGCAGTCCAAATGATACAATGTCTGGTTTTCTACGATAAAATCATTCAGATAATTAAACCATTGAATGATTAAAATGTTAATCCGCTCATATTTTATTTTAACATCTGTTATTCAGATCATATTCATTAAATACCCAAAGACATTAGGGGATATCAATGCAATTGTCATGACAACATTTCTGCTCAACTCTCTGCTGGTCATCTCTAACCCCATTAAGACCAGAAGATAACTTACTATTATAGAGATTCATTCTTGCATATTTGAAAATGTTAAGCCAGTACAATGTTTGCTGATGTAACAACGTACTGAGAAAGCTAGCAAAGCAAATTGCTTTAGGTGTAAAAGGTTGAACATGGATTTGATTCAAGTGATGGTGGATTGTGATTTCTGTCTGAATCTGAGGGATCTTGAGTCAATGAGGGAAGCTCAACTCCAACAAAAACATCTGTTTGGTATAGACTCTTAGCTGGCCAAGTAAAGCAGTAATGATCCAAACCCCCGACCTTGAGAAGAAAAAACGGTTTCAACATCTCTTGAAATCTGCGCTTTTGGTGGTTCCAACAAAGACAGCATTGCGAGCTACAAGCTCTTCACAAATTAACATCAGCAGAAACAATCGACATTCAAACTCATCAGTGGGATCGAAAAATGTTGAGTTCAATGAACATGAGGTTACAGAACCAGGATTTTCTTTCAACCACTTCATTAAGTTTGAAATAAATCAAAAAATCTGTGTGGCTGTAAGGGTGTGTGGTATCATGGCAACTGTTACTTCCAGCTCGCCAATACCGCTTACACCCTCTGTGAACAGACCAGGTAACAGGCCAAATTTCTGTCTGCTGAGCTCAACTCAAGTTTGATTTGAGTATATATATATATAAATATATTTAAAAAATCTGCTTTATATTATTTCCAATAAATACTGGGTGTGCAACTGACACAAGAAGCAAGCTCGAAGATTGAGCCAAAACTGTTCCTGGAGCCGATAACAAGGGTTCTGTGGATTTGTTCTGGATTGTTGTTGAGTAAAATGTTCAGTATCAGCCAGCAGCCTCAGGGCCTACAGACTAGGAAGCACAATGAAGAGTTCATGTCCACTTGTACTGCATGTGGAAGCTATTACTGCCTACAGTAGTTGTTTATAGTTATTAAAAACTCCAGACAATGTACTGGACAGCACAAATATTTCTGATGGAACTTGTGAGATTTATCTGCAAATCATCAGCATGCAGTCAGTCCACTGGCGCCCTCACCTTCACTGAGTTCATGTCATATTAACAGAGCTCCGGGAATATTTTTGACCTGTTTACAGTTGTGTACAATGCACAGGTAGTAATTCAATTATATGTTTATAAGGTAGTGTAAGTAAGGGATAATGCCCAGCGAGGTGCCCATTATCAGGAATTAATGGACGACGCGGAGGCCGAAGAACCGTCTGACGCGCAGCCATGGTCACTTGCCAAAGAAAAGAAATTAAAACCATTAATTTATACTTTTGTGCGTTTTACAATCAAAATATTAAGTTTTTCACAAGCCATAACTAAGTTTCCCTGGTAACGCCTGAGGGTTTGACTAATACCTGGAACGATCTTAACTCTCCCGTAAGGTTCTTATGCAACGGAAACGTTGGTCACTCCTCCAGTAAATAGGACGGACCATAGATACGACTTGGCAACGGGAGATATTCTAGTCCGCTGAGCGGAGTAAAGCTGGCACAAAACCCTTTCATTTCAATTACTGCCAACACAAAAAAGTCTTTCATGTTCATGCTATTTATTACAAAGTTTAAAAAAATGCAGTAATGGACACCAAAATGCCACACTGGTGTTTGGTGCATGCTTGTTTATGAGAACAGCTGTAGAGGAGAATAAAGTGCAGGGTGGTAATTCATCTCTGGTGGTGGCTTGACTGGAATTCTGGTCCTAAAAAGACAAAGGTGTGACAAAGCAATTAGTTTTGCTCAGACACATTTTTTATTGGAACATTTTAGGACTGTGTTTAAAATACAGTGTGAACAGTGATATGAGCAGGATAAGATACAGTGTGAACACTGTAGTGTATTGAGTGTTTTTTGTAAAGCCCATTGTACATGTAAGATATGACTAATTATCAATTTAAAATTACAGACAGGATGTATACATTATTTCACTCAGATGATGCCAGAGCTCATAACACATACATCACTGTGTAATTCCTTTCTTTCAGGAAGCAAGTAAGGAAAAGTTGTGTAATAACACCAAATCTGTCCTCATCTCATAACCATAATGCTAATTGTCTATTGTCTGTCTAACAAGACATACAATCCATACCAATCCAAATAAATAAAGACATCTAACTGACAGGAGAACAAGAATACACCAAACTCGACCAAACTGCTGAACCTCCGACAGCTGGTGTGACTTTTAACTGGAGTTCACTTTAGCAGGTGAGGCTCGAAGATTTACTTGAGGTGTTGTCTGAGAATCCCATTTCAAGAAGGGTCCTCGGCCCTGTCCAGTAACCACGAACCACATCGGTTGAAATAAAACTGCCTCTTAAAATAAGACCGCTATCTTATACCCTTTTATGGGTGGTGCTTGTGTATAAGTTTACATTATAGCTAACTTAGCTCAGTTTTACAAACCCATGGTAACAACAAAACAGTCCCACCTCGCTAGCTGTTACAGTTTGTGTTGTCATTAGTAACACTAAAGATAAGTTTCGGTAAACAGCAAATGTTAGATGTTACTTACCAGTCTAAAGAAACGTTGCGAGTTCAGCTTTTTACTCCCCTACAGCTGTCTCCAGTGCTGGAATGCCCCGGCAATATGTGCTCTTGTTTAGCTTCTTTTTATGATGCTTCTCTTCTCTGCGGCAGATGTGCTTTCTTTCCAGGAGGTATTGTTTGAGATGATGATAAAAGTCATTTGTACCCAATTCCTTTGAGTCTGAGTCATTCAATTTGATGCCTCATTTGGACTCTAGTGATTATAACCTTGACCTTCTGATGCATAATATCTTGGCTTCTATTTCACTCTTTCATTACCTCAGCTCACTTGTGTTACTCACCTATTGTTGCTGTTTGTTCAGGGTCAAATGTGTC
Source organism: Diplodus sargus (assembly GCA_903131615.1). Classification (NCBI taxonomy): domain Eukaryota; kingdom Metazoa; phylum Chordata; class Actinopteri; order Spariformes; family Sparidae; genus Diplodus; species Diplodus sargus. The sequence goes on from CAEMYA010000004.1 coordinate 1,488,307, forward strand.
ATCTGTGAATCTCAAGAGGAGGCTGTTGACAGGAAGAAGGGAATAATTAGATTCCGACTCAGTATGAATCACCAAGTAAAACGGCAGAATGGCGGTTTTCAGTAATTCTATTCCACACAGGTGCAGCAAGCTTTTGATGTGGCATCAGGTTTCCATTTTCTCCATTCAAATGAACTGTCCTGTTGCACCAGACTTATCGAATTCTGTATAACTCTATCCTTCTATTGATCACTCTGTCCTTCCCTTGCATTAGGTGTACTTCAGATGATATCACTGCTTGCAGTCTGGAGGACAGAGTTCAATTCTTAACTATGACTAATCAAGTGCATAGGCCTTAATCACAACACTGATGATGTGGATAAGCTCACTCTATTCCCCTGACCCAAGTCTAATTCTCTTATTTTTCCTCATGGGCCATCAGGAGGGATGCTGGAGCAATGTGCTTTTGAGCTACGCCTGGAGATCCCCAAATTAGAACTGTGCTTTGTGTAGGTCATTTGTTCAGGTAAAATGAAACTCGGGTATTCCTTGCCAGGCACTTCTACAGAACTGTATGCTACTCAGAAATTAGTCCAGTCAGTGTAGCTACTTGAAAGTAGCTCAACTGGCTCAGGTTAATTCCAATAATGACATTTGAAACTAATCCCAGCCTGAATTAGTATATTGTATTAGGAAGCACAAAATTGAGCACAAAATTGCTTTATAGAAACCAAAACCCTTGGCCTCAACAATGCAGGCTGGCCACAAAACACTTTTTCTGGAAATATAAGCAAACCTAGTGTGAGTGTGCTAGAATAAACTCAGTCCCTCCTCTGTTCCTGGTCAATACAGGGCCGTCATAACAGTAAGCAAACTACCAGCACCTCTGGAGTAAATGTGAAGAAAAAAAGATTTTTCAGGGCCAATACCGTTGAAACAAACGATTCTGAACATTTGAAACAGTTTCATTACTGATTTTCCACGGTATCAATACACCTGTACCACCTGCACTTGCATGTTGCTTTACATACAGGACACAATCCTTGTTATATTCATCTCTAAGCAAAAAATCTCAAATGTCATAACCTTAATGTCAAACCCTTGGTTTCTGAAATGGTTTGAGTATTTCTCAAGGTATTGCTTGGAAGTTGGAAATTCCAGTTACAAAATTATTTGAAAAACTGCTAAACGTTTGCAGTACAAATATCAGTCTTAGTAACATTCCATCACTGGTTATTCTAAATGTTTACATCAAGTACAATATTCTCACATACTGTGTTTAAATACAATTCAGTTTCACTCAAACAATACAGGCCACAGTTGAAGGCTACACTTCTTAATAAATCTAAATGTTTTATCAAAAACTTTCAAATCAACCTTTTGAGGTTAAGGCTGTCTTGCCAAGAAGACTTAAATATAAAACTTGTAGGTTTACGCAACAGTTTGGTTTAATCGCCATTGTTCATACACAAAGATTTACAGAGTGTTTAATCTTTTAGGCTACAGCATTTTTCTCTCTCACCAGAAAAGCGCTTAATTCTTGTGTTCCTTCGCAGTTTAAATAATGGGCCATGCCTATAATCGTCTGATACCTAAAAATAACAGTTGTGTGTTGAGTAACTGCAAAAGTGTATAGAGAAAGCACAGAATAACTGATAATAGCCTTAACTTTGAAACGAACACGTCTGGGAACAGTTGAGATTATTTGTCACCACCTGGCCTACTCTGGGCTGATCCAAACTGAGTGGTATCTCTTGTCCGTTGTACTGAAGATGATGAATGTGATTACTACAAACAGCGCTCCACCCTTTTGTGGCTCAAGTCACAGCTTGTCATTTTGAGAACATGACGCCTGGTCAACAGAAAGTGTATTTCTTGGCCAGACAGTCCACTTGTCAAAAGGCTTACCACAAAGCTTTTGACTGCTCATTACCTGTGTAACTGTGTTATGACTATAACGCTGTACTCATAGCAATGTGATGGTTGATGGCTCAGGCTGGCTATCAGGATTCTTTCATGCAGTCTAGCCCACAGGCATGGAGAGCAGCTAACCTGACCAAGCTGTTGGCATGCTAAACAATCTAAATTGCCAGAGTAATGTTGTTAAAGCATTATACTCAAAAATAGATAATAGACTGCAAACAACTGCCTCTGATTACCACATTAAGAGACATCCTTTGAGTCCTTTAGCTTAAATGTGGATATTTTAGGTTGTTTTCATAACGATGGGTGAACCATATGGTCTTGGAGAAAAGTACAATTACAAATAGGGATTGCTTCACGCGCAGTCCGCTGTTGGTACTCTGATCATCGTGTCTTCACTTAGATCTGCTGTCATGCAATTGCAGCTTAGATAACTGTCCGCGGACGCACAGTCCTCGTGGCTTTACTGCCACAGGGCAGAAAAGTGATCTCGATTGCAACATCTTCAAAACCAACCCATGTCAGACGTGAACAAAGATGATGTCACATACAGCTACTGTAAGCTAACTGAAGCTAGCTGGACAGCCAGCACAGCACACGGCTTTTAAAACATGTTTTCTTATTCTGTTAAAGCAGCAACTACAGCAGAGTCGTAGCGGTTGTTTTTGAAGCGCTGCAATATCTCCGAACCTCACATTTTGTTTTGCTTGGCTGCTGAGCTAACGCTAGCTAGCTAACGTTAGCAATGAGCCACGACATCAGTTTCTTTTGAGATAATTACAGCTTACCTGGACTTCCCAACACCGCTCTCTCCTATTATCAATATTTTCAGCGTCGTTAGTATATCTTCTTCCATTGTCCCTTCACAGCGAGCAGTGTTAATCTCAATTAACTGCTAAAACGGCCTGTTAAAAACGATGTTCCTGAGTAACTTGCGCTCCTGTTTACAGCTAAAGCGGAGATAGTTTGACAATAATGTCTTGGTGAGACGTCTCACTCCCACCATATCCGGTATGACTTTTCTGGCACTTCCGCTTTGTATGTGTGCATGGATATCTGATGAGCTTATCTTTATGACGACAAGGCAAGACGCTGGAACATAACGTGAGGTGTGAGGATGGTATTAAACTTTGATTTCAGAAACTGTGTTTCCCCCCCAGTGTTACATAACATCATTGGCTCTGTTCATCTGCATTTTATTTTCATTACCACACTAAGGAATTTTTGTTCTTGATGTTATACAATGTCTGTGCATAAAGCTCATACCTTTTTAATTATTGCTACAGAAAAAAAGTTTTTTCATGTCATGTTACAATCATTAGTTTTACTATATTTAAAACTAAATATATTAAATATTGGTTTAAAAGTACATGCTTGCTACCCCAGTAAAACCATACATTGTGTTTATTTTTGCTTTATAGATTCAACTCAAATATAACAGGCTATTGTGTATTAAAGCTCAATACGCCACCCCCAGCTAAATGAGCTCTATCAATAAACGTTTTAGTAGGAAAACCTCCATCCATGTAATGCTCCATTATTTAAGTGTTTTTGGCCTTTCATGGCTATATTTGATAGGACAGCTTGAGAAATGACAGGAAATGGGATGAGAGAGAAAGGGGGTGCCATGCAGCGAAGGGCAGCAGGTTGGACTCAAACCCTCGGCCGCTGCAGCACACATCTCTGCCTGGGATGTGTGCTCTACCAATGGAGCTACTGTGGTACCCCAATGCTCCGTTTTTAAGTAAAAATGCACTAATTGCTCCTCAGTTTTTAGTAGAAATTATCTTAAAAACATTGGAACATGCCTCTAGAATTCAGCTTTACTGGGTCAATTCTCCTGTGTTGATAATGGGTTAATGTTAATAAAACATACTTTTAATAACTATTGTTTTTCGAACACAAACGTGTTGTCGTTCAGTCCTAGTTAACCACACACAAAAAGACAGACAGATTTCGTACTTTATTAAATAAATAACCCATAAACAGCATTGGGAGAGAACATGGTATTGAAATAAAAGGCACTTTGAAAACAATACTGCAAATGCTTGTTCATTGTATTTCAGAGGCGTTTGGGTGTGAAAGCATTTTTAGAGGTGATTCTGAGTAAATACTCTTGCCTCAGTCATACAATCTAAACAAAAACATGACTAACAAAACTGACTTACACAAATGAGTTCACTGAACAACAGAAAACATATTTTTTGGCGTACTTGACAAACACAGGAGAGGACCTGAGAATGAGTCAAAAAAATACTGCAGTTCGTAAATACAACATTATTTCATTAGTCAATTGCAACTTGTATCATAACTATACAAATCCTTCAATTGTCAAACATTGCCACGATTTCATAATTTTTTACAAGTGGTGTACAGTCCCTTTGTGATAGCATATCAACAGTTCAAAGAATGGTAGTTGATATTATTCATTATCTTGTGTGTTCACTCCTTTAGCACTTGATAGGAAAGCAATGAAATCTCAAACACTGGAAGTTTCAAAGCTGCAGCTCAAAACATTTACAATCACTGTGATTCAACATGACTGTCCAATCTACGTTGAATGCTGAATATTATTCAATACTTCCTATCGCAGTTGTTTTCAATATATATACACACACACACACACACACAAACACACACATCGACACAAGGTGTTGCTATGGCTGACAATTTACATATTAAACTCAGGTCCTGTCAGGAACACAAAGGAACACACAGGAAGTCAGTGCACAGGGAGACGAGAAGACGGAGTGAAAGACAAAGGCGTGTCTGAGAAGAGGACAGATGCTCTTATACATATATTGTATACCCTCGGTGTCCACATTGTGTTGTTCAAAAAGCTAAATCCTCCACCCATAACCAGTCCTGTGGCAGGGGAAAACAAAGCACCTTCCTGTCATCGTTTCTGCAAATACACAACTTCAAAGTATATACACATTCTTTTATACTGTACATCAAAAACGCATATAAATCATAAGTGTTAGTAAAAATACTGATGCGGTGGCCGTGTGGTACGTTATATTTGTAAAGCGACAAGAAGAAAATGACATAAAGTTCCTCCTCAGACTCCAGACCCAAATGCTGCAGCTGTCAGATGCTTTGATAGCAGTGTTCATTGAAAACTACCACGCTATCATTTTCCTTCATATTTGGGGTTGACCACAGTGGTGACAGCACTTTTGTAGATTGGATTTTCACCCTGGAAAGCAAACAAAATAAATATATATTATTACTCAGGCAAGCTTTATGCAATTTTGTTGTTAGATTCACCAAAATCACACATAAAACTAGGTTACTCCGCACACTGCCATGCGTTTGTGACAAAATACCAAATATCCGCAGGTACAAATTAGGCATCACATTTCAACACATACTTACCACACAAGGTTTGTGCCCTGAAGCCACTTCATATCCTCAAACACTGAACAGGACTGATTGATTGTTCAGCTACACTGACTGTCACAGCACACTCATGCACTCCTTTTAACCAACCATGAAGGTAATATTACTGGTCTAGGTTCCACTTGTCTAAAAGTTTACTTGATAGTTTCATAGAACAGGTGAAATTAGAAAAGAAAAAAATGCAACTGGGTGAAAACGAGACATACATAAACAGCACATGCAGGAAAGTGAGGTTGAAAGGAAATACAAACTTAAAGGACAGCAGCTTTACGTCCATAGTTTGGGTTCTGGAACTGATTGATAGGACTCTTGTATATGGGATTTTCTTGCTACAGGTGGAAAATGAGGATAGAATAGAGTTCAGCAGGAAAACATAGAACACAGGGGGAAAAAAGGATAAAAAAGGCAGTATGAAGGGAGAAAATATGCATCAAGTCCACTGAGAGCGATGAAAAGTAAGACAATAGAGAGGTGAAGTATATTTAATAGTCAATGGCAACAGACAAGTACATTTTTGTTGCTGTTTGAATTGTGCCATGAGTTACACAATAGTTTAGTGTAAAAGCACTCAGAGAGTTACACAGACTCTCTAAATACACGTCTCCAACACCAAAATGGCCATTGGCTTAGTAAATAAAAAGTAATAAAAAAGGAGAAACTCACAAGTCTTGTCATATTGACGTCTCACGTGAAAGGACAGTCCATCAGTTCTGTCAGCCAACTAATGTACAGGACCGGCTCTACAAGGTTTGGTTATGGGTTTTAATGAGCCTTGAATTATACAACATCCCTTGAACTGTGACTTTAGTTGAAAAATATTACTTTCATTGACCAACATCATATGTGTAATTCATGGCACAAATCAAACAGGATAAACAAATGATTTGTCTCTTAACATTCACTACCATACACATTTTTGTGACTTTGGCTCTCTATGTGATGAATAGAAGATAAAAGAAGAAAATAAAATCTTGCCTTGTTCATTGTTTATCAAGTGATCAAAATGTTGATTTTGTGCATTTCATAATAAAGGACATGTTTTTTTATTGAAAGCATTTCTATCCGACCCCCCTCGAGCCTACCTACCAGAAAACTCTACACACCACTTGTGGTCATTTTAAGTATTTTCCTGAGGTACTTTGCTGGTTAACCTGAGGACCTTTTTAGCATGTCATTCCCCTCTGTCATCCATCTACTGACATCTTTTCCATAAAGGCATACAATAATTGACAAGTATGCAAGCAAGCGAATAAAGAAAGGGAGAAATAAACAACAGCATGAAAAAACAGAAGTATGTAACTACATGAAAACTCCATCAAAGCAAGCCTAAGACAAAGATGTTCCTGATACATAAATATTCTGTCGTCAAACATCTTTCAGGAGTTGAATTCAATTCAGTGTGGCCTCACTGCCGCCTATGTAGGCTATGTAGCTGTATTATGTAATAAAATTGAACATAAAACATTAGGAAGTTAATAATGGTTCAGACTTGGTAAGAATTGCTCTGTGACTTTTCGAACAAGAATGAATTATCATTTCAAACAAGGCTTTAGCTCTGGGGTCCCACTTAGTAATCTACTCGAGGTGGCTATGTGTTTTTGCAAACATTTAAAACCATATACTATATTCTGTCCTGCCCTTGTGAAGAAATGTGGATATGCAGCAGATGCTAATCTAGGAAACAATGCCACATTTGGTATGAATAATATGGGCCAACACTTCCAGATTGTGTGTTTCAAATCACAAAAACTAAGTACTCTGTTGAGGCAACGGATCAGGATGATGTGGTCACAACCACAAGTAGAAGTACCGCATGCAGCACATTTGACATTCCTTTTAGTTGCTTTGCCTTGTTATCTTTTCAGGAAACCCAGGTCACTCAGAGTTTCACTGACAGCCTCTCATTTCGAGAAATTACAGGGGTCTGGAGCCATAGGCTGCCCTGCCCATGGTCATAAGAACGACCCTTAAAAAGAACACAGATCAAAAACATCTGCATCCTCAAACCTACACGCACTGTGGGTATGACGCAGTTCAGCCACTAGATGGAGGCATACTACTGCATGTGAAGATCCAGTCCTGTGTCACATTGGTATTGACGGATGATGCTAAAGGGGAGGAAGCAGGGAGGGGAGGAGCTGTGGCCACTCCCCGGAAAAAGCTCAGCTATGCTCAGAGTGCATAACATTTCCAAAAAAGTCCAGTCGGGCTCTGACATTTTTCCTCTTTATTTTGAGCGGCATTCAAAAGCAACACATTCAATCTGTTTCTGAGGTTATGGGACTGAACAGAATGTGAGCGAGACATTTTGTAACGATATCAATAGGTCTGCAATCCTCGTCTGCTGCTAAGAATAACAAATGGTCTTCACAAGTTAATTCCCTGACAGCGGCTGGCTTTGCACAGCAGCCAAACAACACCTGTTTTCCACATTTACTTTACTCAACCACACCTCTGCCAGAAATCAAAAATATTTACCCTGCTCATCTTTCATAGAGCTTGTCAGAGTTCCAAACACTCACCGTATCCCATTTGGCGTTCATCTTCTCCTTCTCAAACTTGGCGAACTCTCTTCTGTCGTGGATAATCATCAGCAGCTTCCAGATGAGCAGCAGCGCTAAGCCAATCAGAACGATGCCGGCGACCACGCCTGCCACGATGGGGATGATGTCAGGGCCGGTGGGGCAGTCTGGAACAAGGAAGGGTTTAGCGAAGTGTTGAGGCAGCTTGAACAAACAGTATAAAAATAGCAAGACCATGGGAAAAAACATCCCATAACGCAGCAGTATGTGCATAAACAAATGACCTATTTTTGCAGCTCAGCCGCCACAGCCCCTGTAATTAGGCTCCTCTGTAACAGGAACCTTCCACACCCTGGTCCATGTTAGCCCAGCCTTCTGCTTACCCAGCGTGTCGACTACATGGACCTCCTTCTCTGTGTTGTTGTTGACGGCATAGGTGTAGTAGAACCAGCAGTCGTTGGCGTCCCTCTCCTTGCAGTGCATCAGAGGGTAGGAGGCGTCATTGGGCTGGGGCAGCTTGTCCCTGTCCTTCACTTTGATCAGGTTAAAGTAGCTGCAGTCTCTCTCGCACGTGTCCTTCTTCTCACCAGTGCCAAACGCCCGGCATTGGACACACTCTCTGGAGGGAACAGGGTGGTGGCGTTAGTAATGAGCAGTTAGATTTGCTTCATTATGAAAGGGTAACATGAAAATCACCCAAAAAAAATTCTACCTTTTTTAAAATTCTTGTGTTATGATATCTGTTTGTAGCAATTTGATTCAGAGTTCACTTCCACTGAAGACAGATGTTAGTGGGTGTAAGTGTTTTTTGTCCAGTGTCAAAGGGGTACAAGTATATGTCTATGCAATGCTAAAATACCACGTGTGGTACAATTAAAGAGTTATAGCTTGCGGTTATCATTCCTCCTCTTTGTATTGACTGCAAGGCAATGCAGTACTGTTGTATAGTGACTACACTGTGCCATGGGAGATGGGTGATTTCATCCAAAAACACATTTATTACTTCGATCAGAGCTAACATGAGGATTTAGCGGCCTTGTACCAAATCATGTGGGGATTTTTGACCTGGCCGTCATGTGTAGTTCATGACTGCTATTGTGTCTCAGCGACAAACTTCTGGTAAATACAGTATCCTCCTGCCTCAGGAAGGAAGCGCCATCCGGGGAAACACAAAGAGGGAATTTTGTGCTTAACGAACCTATAACTTTTGAAGACACCTACTTGATTATGCTAATTTAAACTGTTGAAGCCTCAGGTTTGCCAAATGGACCTTTGGATCTGCTCATCCATTTCTTATGGCATGGTCGCTCATGTCGAGGAGCATTACAGCAACCCATACTTGGTCAAGGTACATATAGCAAATATGTATCTTATCAGAATAGACTTCACAAATCTGAAGCTATTCTTAAGATTTGAGTATGTATACACTTACTTGTGTTCAATACAGACTCCTGGGCAGGTAGGACAAGTCTCACAGGTGGGACCCTGGAATTTGGGGTCAGTGCACTTGCACATGCCGCATTCACACGCTCCTCGGCCGTTGCAGATCTGCTTGTTGCTGGCCATACATGTGCTGTTGTCCAGAGAACAATCGCAGGCGCTTCCGGTCCACATGGGATCACAGACACACACTCTGCACTCACAGCGACCATGCCCTAAAGAAAGAAAACGCATTATGAGGTGGAGTATGACTGATTTAATAAGCCCTTCTTGTTTAACTGCATTAAACAGTTTTCATTCGCTGGGCTTTTCAAAATAAGAGAGCAGCGCTGTCAAACCTACCTCCACACAGCTTGTTTCCGGAGCGGTCACAGTTGAAGTTGTCACACTCGCAGTACTGTCCGCTGTACCTCTCCTCGGGGTTGTCTCTCTTCTTGCACTCACATGTGCCGCACACACAGTCTCCGTTGTTGCTGCAGATGTCCGTACCGTTGTCTTTGCGGCAGGTGCGGTCCATGTCCTCTGTCGCCACATCGTTGCTGCTGCATTCGCACTGTCTGCCCACGCGTTTTTCGTTACACCTGAGACAAGTGAAAAGTTTTGATTCTGGACCATTTCTTAAATACCTAAAGAGAAATTCGCCTAGCGACTTGACTGTTTTGGATATTTTTCTATGTAGAATGGATGATACAGTTACTGACTGTGAAAATGCTGACAGACTTACTTGCAGGCTCCACACTCATAGGTCCCGTTTCCAAAGTGGCAGAGCGGACTGTTCTTAACACCCTCTTTGTGGCATTCACACTCACAGATGAAGTTGAGGGTAATCTCCACCTCCTCCGTGAATCCCAGGGGCTTGATCTTGATGGTCTCAGGTTTGCCTTGTTTCGGACAGCCCTTAGAGGTCACGCTGATGCTAAATGTGACCTTGCAGTGAAGGAATAAAGGAAGAAATCCTGAGTCAGAGAGCAAAAACACTGCCTGCACGTCTGTAAGTAGCTGTGAAGGTCAATCAAGCAAGTTTTCACATGATGTCATTGTGTGACATGCATGTAGGCTGAGGGTAGAAAATGAGCTATAATGACTGAGAGCTTACAGGTTGAACATAAGGAGAGGTTTTTGTGCAAATAAAATTGTGTGATTTACGAAAGAACAATTAGCAGAAGCTATAAAAAAGTCTTTCAGATCAGAGTGCAGCTATTAGCTATGAACTTGTCATGATCTGACTAGAGCTCTGTATTTTAATAATCATGTTTTTGTTCAGAAAGAAGAAATCAAAGAAACGTCTGGTTTAAGGTAAGACATTTTCTGTTTGTCACCGGTTTAATGAATTATGCAAAAGTGTGTCAGATTAATTTGACATTTTCAGTCTCATTAAGATCCTCTCCTCAGATGTATTAGGCAAACAGATATGAGACAAAAAACGGGTCTGACATGGTTTGTGCAACAAAAAACTAATAAAATAAAATACAAATAAAATCCAAGTCGCCATGTAATATAAAATGTTAAAATTGCATATTTACTCTTACTCATCATTTTCTATGAGCACAGAGAAAATGGAGACTTTGAGCAATGAATGTGATAACACTCTTTTAGTGTCAAACTCTGAACAAACGTCATTATACACAGACAAGCTCAAACATTCAACTGTAGGAACAAGGAGAAAAACACATTTTTGACTGGAGGAAAACTTTAATGACCTTTATCTCGGTGCATGTTTTGACAACTGACAGGTTCAATTATCAACCGATGAAATACTACTAAAAAAGTTGTACATTTTTTTAATCCTTACCTCATCTCCGATGGAGATGTTGGAGCACTTCCGGCCATTCTCGCCCTCGCTGACCACTCCATTCTTACAGCGAGATATGTAAGCTATGGTCAGTCCCTCTGGAAGCTTGCTGTTCTCCAGAATAACCTCAGACGAGAGAGACTGCCAAAAACCAAGAGATAACAAAATGAATGTTGCTATTTCCTGCACTGGAATGTCATCTGGAAGCTTTGTTTTGACAGCGTACAATACACAAAGGCTTAGCTCAGCATTAAATGAGAATTTTTTGTGTGGAAAAAGCTTTGAACTCGGTCACAATGTTCAACGCTTTAATGTGGTTCATGTGAGTAAATGATATGATCTGACAGTCAACAATCTCAGTAGTGGACTTACATTGTAAGCGTCTATAATAAGGTTGATAACGTTGCTTGAGTTGGCAGACAGTGTGCCCACTGCCGACTTTGGGATGAGATTTTTCAGCTCCTGAGGACAGAGGAAAAGTTTAGAACACAGTTTTATCAAAGTTCTGATCTTCTAATGCCTATTAGCAACAACATTGCATCAATAATACATTTCTGTGAACTTTTATATGTAAACATTGAATTCCAGGTTAATATGGATACAACATTGATTTTAACCATGAAATTATGTAATCGCTGTTGCTTTGAAGCATACTGAAGCTACTGTGAGGCTGCATAATGAGCTCTGATCAAACTCAGATGGAGCCGGGCTGAACCGTCCTGAAAAGCAGCGGCATGGCAGAAGGAAACAATCAGAGCTACCATAACTCGCAGCACATGTATCGGCCCAGGAGGATATTTTTAAGCACTGGTCATCTTCCAACCGCACACATGCACTCAAAAGGAATGAGGAAGACTATGCTCCAAAAGAAAGGGATTAAAGAGATGTCAGATAAAGAAAAAAACAGTCTGGAGACCGAAAAGAGAACTCACTTGGTAAACAGGCTGGAACTCCTCCGTGACGGCAAAGATGGTCTGAATGTTGTTGTCGCTCAGCTTCTGAACCAGGTGAGCAATGGAGGGATAATCCTTTGAAACCGAAAAGAGAGGTAACAACAGTGTAACAGGTCAGGGCGACCAATTTAATCTAAATGAGACATTCGACACAGACCAAACATCACTGAGCTACTTACATAGTAGTGGCTCATTGTATACACATTGTTCTCCAAGTGACATTTTCCATCATTTGGCAGAACGATGCCACCCAGCTTGCCATCACCGGCAAAGTGAAAGCCAGCATCAGTGGAGAACACCAGCAGACGAGTCACATTCCTCCAACCAATTTGCTCCTGAAAATCAAATAAGTAAAACAAGTAAACAACACAGAAGCAAAGCAGCGACATTTCCTCTCTCTAAAAGCTGAGGGAGAATTTTAGCAGAATGTGACACATTCACTTTTCATTACTGCATCTCAAAAAATCTCCTTGTTAACATCTAGGTACCATAAAAACAATGTTTTACACATTACCACAGCAAGTGCCGGAATTATTGGAAAATTGCTTTAAATGGAGAACCTGAGTATGATTCTCTTTTTTTTGTTTGCTTACCCCACACACAGCCACTTGCATAATGGCATCGAAGCCCCCCTCAGGAGAGTCCAGGTTTCCAGAGATGTGCTGCTGACCCACCAAGGTGTTGAACTTCTTGCCGTCACTGGTCAGCCTCAGGACGTTCTTGTAGCTAAATGGGCTGGTGCAGTTCTGGTCGCCTGTGCACGGGTTCAGCAGCTTGGCGGGGGTGGTGCTGATGTATGGCATGACTGTCTTTTCCACAAAGGAGCCAAAGCCTTTGAAAGACAGTCGGATTCAGAACATCTTACTCATCTAACTTAAGCTAAAAGTAAAATGAGTCATCTGGCTAAAGGCTTAACAAGATGTTGGTTTAAGACAGGGTGCTCTAGTCGAAGGGTAAGGTGACACCAAACTAATTCAGAGGATGTCAGTGATGTCTGTACTGTTTACTTATTTGGTTTGTTTGGACAGGTCACAGAAAGGTCATTCAAACCTGGGTGGCATTTAATACCCACAACAGCACACCTGAAAACACAAGCCAGTCTGTCTACTAGAGGATGTACAAAGTCTGATGTTGTATGCGTACACACAGGCATTTTTAACATAAATGTCAATGGCCCCTGCTGATAGTGATTAGTGATGTCAAAAACATATAAACAGTTCCTGTTTGCAGTGTACCCAGGGCGTAAACACAACAACCGCAGAATTACTCTAATACCGATGAAAACTTAAAAACTCGATGATTCTCAGGCAACTTCTGGAGTTATAAGGAGCTCATTTATTTATTGACATTTATTAGTGTTGGACAGTGACAATAATTTCCTCTGAAAGAGTAAGACACACTGATATTATAATGTGTGTATCATGTCTTTGTGTTTGGATTTGACAGTTATGACTCTGTGAAGGAGTATGAACTTTGATGCCAATTGCAGCAATCAAGTTTACCTTAATTTTATGACCTGTCACAGGCAATGTTTCTCCTGTGACCGTCGACAGCGCTGATGAGGGGAACACATTGTGAAATAACTAACTCCCTGTTGTCTTAGGAACAGTAGAATGTGCCTATCCTTTTCATCTCACACTGCTTCTTTGCCTCACCGCAGTTTGAAATCCTAAGCTACTTCAAATAAACTGGTGACTGGGAACGATCCCCAAAAAGTTGTAAAAGATTGTTTTTGCCATGTTTCAGATGAACTTCTAAATGTGACCACACTCCATAATGAAAATCCTTACCTATCCTGAAGTCAGAGGTGATCTTTGACATCTCCAGCATCAGACTGGTTCCCAGGTTCTTGACATTCTCCAGGTCGTCCTTCATGGAGTAGGACAGGTCCATCAAGTAGTACAGGTCGATGGGATAATCCTCAGCTCGTTTGAACTTCAAATCAAAAGACTGGGGCTCACCTACATAAAGTGTCCATAATTAAGTGTCAAAGTGGTAAATATCTAATCCAATTCAAAAGAAGGTGAAAAGAGCTTCAGAACAAGCTTAATCAAAATGTATTCTGACCAGATCGGAGGGTGAGGCTGAGTTTCTGGGGCTGGATCTGAGTGATGTCCTCTGGCTTCAGTTTGTCTGCGCCCTTTCTGCGATGTGTCACTGCTTTGTTTTTAAGGATATTCTGTTCTCCGCGTGGGTTTTCAATCATTCCCTCTTCGCAGCCCCTTTTTATCAGAGAGTGCAGCTCGTCACAGCGGGTCGACACAGTCTCACCCTGCTTCAGGAAGCTCTAAGAGAGGCAGCAGGAGGAGAATTAAAGGGACAGCCCATCAATCTAACAAGTGAAAATCAGTCTATGTCATAAGGTGAACACTCTGAGAAAGCTGTTGCCTTGTATTTTTTTGTAACTGGGGGCATTGTGGGCAAGACCTGGGTGATTAACATGCATAGAGGATCTAAAAAATACACTTTTGTGTTGCATTATCTAAATGCAACTTTTAACTATCCTAGAAACAAAAATTCAGAACATCTCGTCTTCTGCTGTTTTGATTTTGACCATTATTTCATAAAAATATCTCTCAAACGACCCCAACTTAATGAAAGTATAGAACAAATTGCAGCAATACCCCTTTAAAGGTGCAGTGTGTGGGATTTGGTGGTATCTAGAGGTCCAGATGACAACCATTGAAATACATCCCACCTCATACTTTTAACTGCTTTTCAGTATTATATTTCATAGGCTAAACAATTCATTGATTATTTTCTTTCAAATACATTCAAAAACAACCATTAGCTGCAGTCCTAAATTGGGAACAATCTAAAACTACATGTACTATCACTATATGACTAATGGCATCGTAACTGCATCGAATACGCATTTCTCCGCAGCGATTATAGCTGACAGCTTGGATTCACATACTGGGTCTTTACACCAGCCACATTTGGCTCCGGCCTGGATGCACTCCCCGCAGTATTTGGCGTTGGCATTGATGCACTCATTCCCCTCTGGATGGGAAACAAAGAGAGAGGAGAAGAGGAGGCAGAGTCAGAGAGAGCAGGGGTGCAGCTCAGTCCCTGCAAAGTAAGCAGCCAGTTAAGCCCCCCGTGTTTACACATCAGTTCATCTGGAACACTGTGCGGCTCAATGGTAATTGGAGACAGAGACAGAATATTCTTTCCATTATCCTCTATGCTCCCTGATGCTAAGGTGGATCTCTGGTCAATGGTATCAGTAAGATGCCGGCCTCTCTCTCTGGGAATGTAGTCATCATTATATAGCGTACATTTACTGTGCAAGCTGACATCAACAAAATGATGTCATCTGACAAAATAATGAAGTCAGAGCCATACAGTATAGAAGCTTGCTTTAAAGTGAGATTTGACTGAAAAAGTCTTACCTTTCTGAGCATTACTGTAACAAACGACTCCTAACAATGTAGTTATCAGGAGCAGCTTCAGGTCCATCTGAAAACACACAGGAGAAAACATCATTTATTTCTAATGGGATCTCGTCAAAGAGCTACTGTTGTCCTGAGAGGCAATAAGCCATTTGTGACTATCTCTTTGTGAACAGTAATAGCTGTTGTGCTTGATAGCCTGAATGCTTGAACTCATAATTTCCTGGACAAAAGGGTCCGGAGGAGTGAAAGATGACTGAAGATTTAATCTGTTTTGTTGTAATTGGAGATAATAAATTATCCAGCGACAGAGACTTGGCTATTCTTAGTCGGTCAAAGGGTAACAGGCAGCTCATTCAGACCGCTTTCACACACAAACATGTATACACATAGTCATATGCAGACATACACACATGATCACAGATCAGCCCCTGGCCTGAACTGCAGTCTCCTTTTCCCTCACAAGCCTTTTTACTGTAAATAACATCAGCTCCATTTAGTCAAGCCCTCTCTTTTCATACATATTGATCTCTTGTCCATGTGCAGGCTCTTAGGTCAGACATATTGATGTATTTTGTCCTCAATTGCAAAGCACATGACTTACAAAGGCTAAGGGCCTAAAGAGCCTTTCTGTTCACTTAATGGCTGATTTGCGAGCAGTGATGCTAGTGGTCTGTTAGAATAAATTTAAGTATTATGCTGCTGTGCGCAAAAGCTTGTCAGCTTGCTTACAACGGCAATGCTACCATGCTGATGTTTTGCAAGTATAATGTTTACCATATTCGCATTTTAGTTTGACTTGTTAATTAGCACGCAAACTAAAATCCCATTAAAGTAAAATACACTTTCGCAGCATGTCAACAAGCTGCACAGACCAGGATAACAAGACGAGGTTAGCACAGTGCTAATGTTATGAGATGAAAAAACAGAGTTTATTGCTCTGACTTCAAGCAGATGATGACCAATGTTTGTTCACAAAACTGGCACAGGAAACACAAAACAGGAAACAGGCAAACTGGGTCACCCAATACATGATACACCAAATTAACACTGGCCAAAAACTCTGCTGCTGATGCTGTTGATGATGATAGCAGGCCAGGTGTTGCTAACGTGAGCTCCACTAACAGCTTCACAAAAACTTGTGACACAGACTCAACTGAATGCAATGATAGGCAGGTATGTTGTTTAGAACATGCTCCCATTATCAACAGTTGACTCAGACTCCTTCAGAGCACTCACTGGCAAAATATCAGGGAGAGCAGGTGACGGTCCGCCATGTAGAAATACATTTTCTAAATACATATGTAGATGCCGAGTACGCTAAAATGACTGCCGAGCTCAAAAGGGGGAAGAAATGAAATTAATGCAATAGTTACTTTTCCTGATAACTAATTACTTTTATAGTGGAGTAATTCTGTTACTAACTCAGTTACTTATCCCAAAAAGTAATTATAATTAATTACTTTTTAAAAGTAACGTGCCAACACTGCCTATAAGTCATTCTGGTAGTGATTTCTGTAAGATGTATAAAAATAAGGACAGGCTTTAGGTTTTAAGGTTTAGTTTTAAGATGAAGTAAGCCTTGTTTCAAGATAAACCTGCTGGGATTAAGACAGAGCTTAGACATTCTTCACTAATATTATAGTATTTCTCTCTAAATGTAATATTTTTTTCAACTAATCTTCAGTTTAATTTGCTAAAGGTAAGAAAGACTTTGTTTGTAATTGCTTATATTTAGTATATTTAACTTATTTTGAGGCTGTAAAAAGTTACTTTTTAAGTAATCTTAATTTAAGAAATCTTGTTAAGTGAAATTATCTTGCTGCATGGACGGATAATTTCACTTGTTTTGCGTACATTTTCCCTCAGATTTAGTGTTTTTATCATGTTTTTAGACCCCCCTTTTTTGCAGTGTGCTGCTAGCTGCATATAGTGGCATTGACACGTTCAGGATTCTCATCACCTTTCATTGGCAGTTCTAACGAGAAACAGCTGGAACAGCTCGTACAGAGAGATGGAGAATCACTGGCCCTATGTTGTATTAAGGTGCAGTGGCCAGCAAAGGGATCAGCATGTGCCGAATCGAATTAACATGTGGAATGTACTGCAAATATCTGGCTAGACCATAAATCACAAACTCATGGGAGTCTTTACTATGGGAATCTCCACAGTAGCTAATGTCTACCACACTGGATACTGAAGCATGAGATTAAAATTAGAGCGAGATAGACAGTGATAAAGTGACAAAACTTTCTTTTTAGCTTTATAGACCAGTGACTGCTGCCCGCTATTCATAGAGGGTACATTAAAAGACTGCATTCCCTTACACTGTGGAAAAGGAAGCTCTGACGTTCAGTGTGCGCAGTGTTGAGTGATGCATTCCTGACTGCTTGTGTGTGTGTGTGTGTGTGTGTGTGTCTGTGCTCGTCCGTTTATATAGACACAGAAGGGTAGACAGCCAGTCTACAGCCCCCCAGATTAGATCAGCTGGCTTAAATCTCCACCTCTGTAGATGGGACGTATGTGTGTTCGTGTGCGTGTTTCCATGTGAGATAACCCTAACCCACATTTAACCTGGCACTGCCATTATTACAACATCCCAGAAGCTAAAAGTCTTTCAAGAGAATACGTGTATCACAAAATGGTTAAGTGATGACCAAAAATAAAAAACCTACATGAAAAGGGTTTGGCTATTGTGAGAGTTTACGATGCATGATGTGCATGTACATCAAACAACTGATTTCAGTGAAAATCAAGCTTAAACAAAGACAAAAGCTCACGTTCCAATAATAACCATAGAGATATTTTCTTTTCACTTTTACTGTGGTCTCTGCTTTAGTTCCATGGAATCATTCAAATGAAAACTACTTCTATAAAAAGCCAGCGAGGTGTCAAGTTAGAAAAATAACCATGTTGTCTTCAACCCTATGATGCTTAGCAGCTGTGTAGAGGAATGTTTAGTAAAAACTACAGTAAAATATAGCAGAAGATCGGGAGCATTCCAAGAAAGGATATTATCCAGGATATTATGCTGCCTTCAAGTGGCCTCCTGAAGCTCAATATTCAGAAGTCAGAAATACAACTTGTAAGCATCTCACAGTGGTTTTGGTTAGGTTTGGTTTGGCGGCTTGGTTTCTTTTGGCACTATAACAAACATTTTAGTATGTATAACGTTCAGAAACACTGAACAACAACAATGTTTATCTGTTAGCCAAGTATTCTATAGTTTGACAAAAAATGGTTTTAGAAAAAACCTTTGACAGTACTTATGAAGACAGTGAAATGTGGTGAGATGGTCGAAATTGATGATTAGTGATTTAGTCTCACTACCATTCCCAAGGTTCATCCTCAAGACACAAACTGCCAGTTTGATTCAGGCTAAAAATATTGCAATTAGTGGATTGATTGTTATGAAATTATGCCGAATAGTCATAGTTCCCTGAGAATTAATCCTTCTGACCTTGGTGATTCCCTCACATTTCCCCTCGCACCACAATATCATCGAAATTTGTGATTTTGAGAGAAACTCTGGAAATGTATTCACTATGTATTCACATACCTTTTTGAAATAGCAAGACAATGCTAGGAAACTGTATCTTCTTTGTTTCATTGTTACGTCACTATACATAATACAATAAGTTTGGTTGAAAAGTACACTTCATAAACAACTGAAATACTTTGGCAGTGGCAGAGATAAGAATCAAAATTGTTCATGGCTGGAGGGGAAGGATGAGGACTATTAAGATGTTTGCATAGCAACCACATTGCTTTCACTTATTTGTCCATGGGGAAAGCTAAAAATATATAAATTCCAGTTTTCTGACAACAGCATGACAGAGCAGCCCTCCTTATTCTCTTACACTAAAGTCATTTATGTAGCTCCAATGCTCTTCTTTCCTCTCCTAGTCCGACACAAGCATGTATGTGCACATTTTACTCCTCAACACCTGTCACCTTGTCACAAACACCTGAGCAGTGACTGATGGTGTCCCAGTGTTTTATGGGCTTTCCAAAGCGCTATCAGTTGGCAGGAGAAGGTGATGCATTGCAGACACTGTGGTGCGTGACTAAAACGGGCCAAGCTTCTCAGGCATTCCTGAGGGGCTGACCAGGATAGTAACCTGCACTGCACTGTTACTGCACTAATGGGAAACGTTAGCTGTGAGACCCATGATGAAGTGATGCTGTATTTGAAACACCCCGATTCCCACATTCCCTTTCTCCGATGTTGTTGCTAGGAATTCTTGAACCCAACCAACCGATTAAATAGATATATCGGTATCAGTGCACATGCAGTCCAATCTGCACCATCATGACAACTTGTTTTTTAAGAGGATACAATGCAGAACAACATTCTTGGGCAGTCTATCATTATTGTATTCCCCGTGAAGTTTATTGTTTACATCATTTTGTACAATTTATTTATTGTTAAGCTGTAAAATATACTGAGTCTATTACATATCTTTGTCACAAGTGTTTGATAACCACCTTTGAAGGATCAATACAAAAAATGTGTGTCCCAATATGGGAATTTGTAAGCCTGATTTACGCTTCTGGGTTGAAGTGACTACACTGTAGCCTCTACGTAGGTGCAGGCCCTATGCCTTAGCCTAGGGTTAGGGTTAGGGTTAGTAGCTGACGTCCACCTCCCCAGAAATGTGCAAGTCACAGTGACATGGACCGTGAGGACTGTGATTGTATCGCATTTTCCGGCTTCTTCTCTGATGCTTAGAACCGGTGTAAATAACAGGGATGGATCTGTTTAGTTGACAGACCATGAACACCACCAGTCCCCTGACCCGTCCTGCCAGCTGACCCTCACACACAGATATAATCCTGCCCCTGTTCATACCTCCAATGACGGATGCGAGGCAGAACGAAACTGTTCCGCAGTGGCTTTCACACAGACGGCGAGGCGGAGTAACAGTGCAAGACTCCCGCCTTGAAAAGGCAGGGTGAAACTGGCTATTAACTGCAGCCCTATAACTGACTTGACTGGAGTTAATGGTCCACCCTGCACAGTCTATTCGTTTCAGTAACTTTTCAAGTAAAGCTGTAAACAATTTGCAGCTCCAACTTTGTATATGTAAGAGTTTGTTGCAGTTTTTTTTTGTCATTTACGAAAGTAAATGTAGAGTCTTTGGGGTTGTGGCACTGCTGATTGGACATAAGCAATCTAAAGATATCCACATGTGCTCTGGGAAATTGTCATGAGCACTTTTCACAGATTTCTACATTTTATAGGCTGAAAAATGTATTTTTATTTATTTAGAAAATAGTAGGCTGAACAATCAATAGGAAAATAATCCTTAGTTGCAGCCCTGAAAGGGAATTTTATTGCGCTTCAGCTCCCCAGGTGTCCACTTCAGGACACTCCTTACGGTTCCTGAACCCATGTGTGAAAACCTGTGGTGTATACAGCTTAGCTTAATTGAGCTACACAAACCTTAGCTGTGAATGAGTGGATTTACTTTACTTGAAATTGAGCTGCATTTGCAAGTGCTTAGAAGTACTTACTTTAGCAAGCACTGCCATGAATAATGACCAGCGGAGTCAGTGAGAAAAACAGCCAGACACAGTGGAGTATACTGCAGCAGTAAAGAACTGATGGCAGCTCAGAGTCACAGCGCTCTTTGTAGGAGAAAGCTTGGGCTGCTCTCACTTAGAATGGCTGTTCTCCTCTGGTCATGAAAGGAAGGAATGGAAAAGAAGGAAAAACAGGAAAGGGAGGTGCACGACTCAGAGGGGAAAGAGGTTGCCTCAAGTCCAAAGGAAAGGAAGTTACAGACTTTTCTCGCCTCTGAGGAGTTTGCACTTTAGTCTCTTCTAATCCTCCCTCCTCAGTTTGTACAGTATTGGTCTGGTTGTTCAAGTTTTGTAAAGGTCAATAAAAGATTTATGATGTTAATTTGCTAAAGGTAGTAAGTAAACTAAACAGGTCTGCATGGCTAAAGGACCTTTATAGACTTTTGGAATCTTGAGTTTAGATACAGTAATTAAAACATTCCAAGATGCATCCAGTCACTCCCCTGTCGCCAGTATCATATCACTGGCTTCCTAAACTACCATCCTCCCTCTTTCCCTTCCTTGCTTCCTTTCTCTCTCCCTCTCAACTCTCCCTCCTCCATCATACCACCCACACAAGCGGTCAGTTCACTCCCTCCACTATGAGCCAAGCCAACCCAAGTGGCCCCCCCTTGACTCCACATACCCTTCAAACAGCACAAAGTGGGAAAAATGTCTGGGCTGTGAGACGTACACGCCAATGGACAGAACTGAAGGAGAATACCAAACAGTGACCGTCTGTGTCTCTGTCCACCCCCACCACCACCACCAACACCACCTCCCACCACCATCCGGGGGACCCTCTCATGCAGACAAAAGCAATGAATCAGGCTGCACTCTGAGACAATGACAGAAGGTCTGATCCTTAAAGTGTTCCCACTCAGTCTTCTTTTTGCCAGGAAAGCCTCTGTGTGATAAATAATACTAACGAGGCAGATTTTACGGTCTTTAATCTTTTGGTCCTTCTTTGGTACTGGGATATTGATATGGTAAGATGATCCAATGGGATCAATCTTTCTAAAGAAAAAAAGAGGAAAGGACTACACAAAATAGAAATGAAAGCTCAAACATCTAGAAAAATGTTATAGTCTCCACATTACAAGCGTCCTGTTTGCAAATTCCTCAATAGAAGTTTTGTCTAATTCAAACTGCCATTGGTTATTTTTAGCCTCAAAGAAAAACATGTGGATATATGTTAATGAAATCAGCATATTTTTCTGATTTTACATTTTTAGAAGAGGTTCAGTGATTCAGATGATGATTATGATTTAGCATATTCTACAATATTTCCACCACAAGGAAGACTACACTGGTTGTCAGGCTGGCAAGTGGCAACCATGTATCAGCTCTGGTCGCCGAAACTGAAGGAAGGAACTATGGTTGCCATTTTTTGTCACCTTTTATATTGGGTAATTACGATACTACGTGGTTATACATCAGCTTAATAATAACATAAAAGAATGCTCAAAAGCTTTATAACAGTAACCAAACAAAATTCTTAGTAGCTTGTTGAGTTCCACATTTCTACATAATATGCCAACTTAATGTAGTGGTTACAAGTTTTGCAGTAGAATTTTCTGTCCAGCTCAGAGATACAGTGATATCCCTGCAGTTATAGTCTTGAATGTTCTTGAAATAAAATCCAGACTCTTCTTTGTCTGAGACCAGGACAGGGCAGAGTAAAAACAGAGTCAAAACTTCAAGAAGTAGTCCTGAGATAAGAATTGGTTGCCAATGTCCTAAAATGGTTGGCTTTGGCATTCTGGTAACCATTGCTGTTGAGCCAACCAGGGCTCCATATTTCCCTGAAACTCTACAAAGGAGGTGGTGAGTGCACTTTTAGCACAAGCCATAGAACCACAATAGTTACCCAATATAATACTTAACATACATGTCATTTTATCAAAAGCATTGCTGAATTTTAACTGATCAAAGTGGGGGCAAATAGACTTAGTATTACGAGTGGTTTTTAGTCCGGATATAGTTTAAAGTCACAATTACTCAACAGCTGAAGAGAATACTATGGGTAGTAGCTACAGCCTACAGCTTGAAAATCCTGCTTTGCTTTTCACACAAAACAGTTAGCCACATATGTTGGCTTGAAGCCTTCCAACATTCCCCTTGTGTATGAAGGAGGCTAAAGATAACACTTCTGGGGGGACACTGCCTTGGAAGGACTTTCTAATTTTCAAGCCAGAAAATCAATACCACTAAAGTAGGTCTGATTTCTTTTTAGCACCTTAAATGCATTTATATTGAATAGGCTTCACATCTCACGACAAAAATGTCCTCCCACAGCGGATGAATCGAAACAATTGCGGCAAAGGCCCACAACCTTTGGACCAGGGCCACGTCCATATCACTATTCATGGCTCCATCCCTGTGTTGAAAATAGCTGTGCAGTGCTAACAGGTTATTTCTGACTCATCCTCCCCCCCGGCCTCTGCAATCACTCTAAAAGGTGGACTAAATCTACCTCAACCCTATAGAGGTACAGAAAAACAACTACAACTAAAATTGTGTCAATATAGATGGTTAAATGTCAGTGCAACGCGTCATTCTCGAAGAGGAACATTTGTTCCGCATAATTAAATAGCTCCACTGCTGTTACACTTGAAATTTTGAAGTAAAGGACAGGAACGTGAGAGTAGACAAGCAGCGTAGCATCTGTAAAATTTGACATTTCTAGGGAGCCATCTGTTTAACCATTTACATTGAGCCTCTGTAAGGAGATCTAGAGAAGGGCAGCATGTTTTAGGGATCTTGTGGGGTTGCCTGGCTGTGACAGTGTGAGCCCAGGGCTCAGTCTGTGGAGCTGGGATCTGACATACAGTAAGCCTCCACAAACTCCTGTGTTTGCTGAGTCGGCGTTTCCTTTGCTGGAACACAGGAAGCTCAACCCGATCACACAGGAAGCCTGTATTATGGTGCATGATAACCAGCCACAGCTCCCCCTGGAAGCCATACAGATGACATATTTTGCATTCAATTGAAGCAGGAAGTGAAAGAAAGACAAGGAGAAAAGAGTGAGAGTGAGAGAGGACCAGACTGCCTTGTTAAAGAGAGTTGAAAACGCTGTGAGCAGCCAAACGGCAATGTGAATGTGAATTAGCTGTGTCTGATTCTCAAACCTTAACCAGGTCATTGATGTAATCTTTGGGAGAAGAGAAACAAGCCTGGAAACTGCTTCAGACAATGCTTTCTGTACATCCAAGAGACTGCACTGCAAACTAGTAAATGGCTTTTACAGATATTCTCTGGGACAAACCAAAATTAAGAAAGTGAGGAGATATGATTTGTTGAAACTGACAGATTCTTCATTCTGGTAATAAAATGTATGGTTTCTTGGATGCTCAGGAATAATTTCAAACCAATCCAGTGAAAAAAAGTGATTGCTGAGCCTTAAATACACATATGGAATCACAAAAATTATCAAATGTAACTCTGAAGGACAAACTTTTCAAGAAATTCTTAACTGTAAAAGTATTTGGAGTATAGCTATAGGAGGTTGCATGATACAGATTTTAACATGATTTTTTTTCTCCAGCAAATCCATGACATGAACTGGGAGGCACGAGATGAACATGGTATGGAATGAGCCACAACATAATGCAGAAAAAGATACTAAGGATTTTTAATTCCCAGTGAACTTTATAAAAATTTTAATATCAATACTGACTGCAGAATTTGTTCACTCCCAAAACTCAAGTATCACCTGGGCTGTAGAATATTCCTTGATGCACAGACATGTTGCTTGTTACACATCCTCCGTCTCTGATGCATTCAAATCCTAAAAGATGCAGTGAACTCACTAAACATGCATCCATACTTTGTCCCTGATGCTACATTGTGAACAACAAATCTGTATTGAATTAGCTATAAAAAAGTAAACTCTATCAAGACAAAAAAAAAAAACTGCAAATCATGGTTTCCAACTATCTGCGCACTGTGTGCATATCTCAATCATGGTGACTTTCTGCAGCAACAAAAACAATCCTTGACACATGGATTTAAATAATTTGTGCTACAAACTCAGTATTGGTGAATAAACCAACTGGGTCAATGTCATGAATGATCAGCCCTCATCATTCTCATCTGTAGCGGTTATTAATATCTGTAGAGGATGATGGATGATGTGCCATGTTGAAAAAAGTAGCAATAAACTACTTTTGAGTTGATTAGAATTTTGCAGACAAATGTATCAGAATGTTATGACGGGACTGTACCCGACTCAGGATTGCGTAAGTCAAAATGGATTTGGCTGTTTATTAACAAGATTAAACGTTTGTGATATTCTTACCCTTACGCTAACTAATCTCACTCCTCATGCCTAAACCTATCGAAGCAAACAAACACAAACAATACATCAGAAGCAGAGTAAGGCTGGTCTTGCTAGAAAAAGCAGCGGAAAGCAAGCAGCTCTGTCTGACAGCGCTTAGTTGAGGATTTGGGCTAAAAGCTGATGCCAGCATGCTAGCGTGCCTACAAAAGCGATGCTAACATGCTGGTTTTTACAAGGTTTAATGCTACCCTGTTATCTAGCATGTCAAAACGGTAATATTGGCGACTTAGCAGTATACTCCCACAAACTAAAGCTGAGGCCATTGGGATAGTCATGAAATAGGCTACTAGTTTCGCAGGGATTGTCCTAAGAGAAAGTATTTCTCTAGTTGATGGCACCAGATAATAAGATAAGGGATCACCAGTTTATAACAATTTATCCTAGGGCTGGGCAATATGGCAAAAAATATAATCACGATTTTTTTCCCCCCATATTGATGGATATGGATATTTATCATGATTTATAATTTAATTATGCTGCCAGAAAAAACTCAAGACTTAATATTTTGAACTTCAGAATAATTTATTAACAAAAAAAATGGGATTACATTTAACTGTGCAAAAAATGTTTATCTGGCTATGTACTAGTTTTAAAAGTCTCAAATGTTTCACATGTAGAAAGAGTAAAAAGTGCAAAATGACATAATGTTAACATTAAACTGAACAAGCATCTGCCTTAAAACAATAGACGTTAGCTTGCTTTGTAACTTGACTATATATATAAAAAAAAAAAACTAAAACCTGTGAATACTATCACAACTACCTTTGGCAGGGCAGCAAACATCTCAAATGTTTATACAATCAAGACAAAAACATCAATCAAAACAGTCCTGACACATTTAGGTACAACTATAAAATAAAATGATATTTCATAAAATGAAGTGATGTTAATCATGCAGTGTTTCTGACACAGTAATATATTTGTGGCGGTTCGCCACATTATCTGCATTGGCCACCACCTACCGATTTTCTATTTTTGGTAACATGATGTTATTTACTCCGATACGGTGGATGGAGATGATAATAAAACCAATGAAAAAGAGGAAGTGCTTTTAACACTGTTTGCTAGACCGAAACTTTCTCTGTAAAGAAAGACAGCTGGCATCATCATCGTGATCAAGCCCACAGGAAGAGCGCACTCAGGTACAAACAGCCAACCAAATAGTTTCATGTGAGAACAGCAGCACAGAGAGAAAACTGCAGTATACAAGCTGTCCAACAGAAGCTAACAAGTGACAAAGGCTATGTGGAAACTACTGCATTAAGTCCTGGGCTGTTCTGTTTTTCTCTACACAGACAGATATGTCAAAGTTTGGTTTTAATCCAATTTTAAGCCAGCAGTAAGCCAGCTTCGGACACCTCCACCATCTTTCAACTGAGGCCTTAATGCTTGAAAACTGGCACATTAATGGCATTCAGATGTCTTTCATTAGGCCCCAGACTTGACACTTGAACTGGAGGGCCTCTATTTCCTCTGCCACGGGAGACTGAAAACGGCAGAGCTACAACAGTAAGCTCTCCACAGTTACATGCCTGTCCTTCTGGGAACACTAGAGGAAGATCTGTCATGTTCAATTCTCAAGTAGTTCTTTGGGGCCACTGACTGAACATCATATTCTCAAACTGTGCTTGAGTTCTCATGTAATGCTTAATCAGAACAATAGACTCTGAGTTAAAGGCTTGTGCGGTAGTGAACCTTTGAACAACTTTCAAGCTTGATGAACCTTAATCGACAGCTGGTGCTGAATATAAAAAAGTGAATTAGATACTGAGTTGTTCTTGCGTTTTGTTTGAGTGTGGTATCATTTGCCTGACATGCTGCTAGTGATCTGCCTCTATGTAAGATACTTCTCTCTCTAGACCTCATCAAACAGTGTTTCATCAATTCATTTACATTTAAAAGCAACAGGTGACTAGTCAAGAAAGGGAAGAAACTTACTGGAAATATTTCCCTTGTATATGGGTGAGAAGTCGTCTTTGTAATTATGATGAGAACGGCTAGTTCTGTCTATTTAGCTAAAGATGTGTCTAGCGTTTGTTTATCTATGGAGTGTCTTCACTTTTAGGTAGTCAGCGTAATTGTTTTATGCTCAACCATTGTGGTGGGAATAATGTCACCTCAATTCAATCCAATTATGCACTGGTTCGGTCAGAAAAACCAACTCCTATTATCAAGCCCTATCAGATATGCACATCGGAAACTGCAGGAATTTCCAGTGCCTTTAAAGAGAAGCCCATCTATGAACCCACAGTACTATAATGTGTTTCTGTCTCTGAACTGGCAGACTGCTGGTGACTCCTTAAATGTCAGCGTCTAAAATATCTCATTCACAATGACGGAGAACAGTGTTCTCATTGTATTAGTTCTTTGCGTACAAGCATACATATATACATATACACACACACACACACATATGTGTGTGTGTGTGTGTGTGTGTGTGTGTGTGTGTGTGTGTGTGTGTGTATATATATATATATAATCACAATGGAACTGACCAGTGCTCAGTAAATGATAAAAAGTACAAAGACTAGCTTCAAAATCAATTAATCAATTATGAACCAGTACTTGGGATCACAATTTGCAGTCTGCTAAATCTGAGACAAAGACTTGGTATAAGCTGTATGTTAAAGGTAAAGGTATACTGGTCATATAAACCTGCTCACTTAAAAATTACAGTATTCTACGAATCAGTTTTTATTTCACAAAGAATGCAAAATTACATGTTTTAAACACAAGAAGCAAGAACTATGACCAAAAATAATCTAAAAAATTCAAAAGTCTTATTTGTAACAGATACTACTGTCTGATCACAGAAAAAGTAAAGGAATGGAAAATTGAAACTGGAACAAACACTGTTAAGGCATCCTTGAGCTCTAGGGGTTCCAGACACCGACCATGTGATTCAACATCCCAAATTCGAGTCCAGTTGGGGACATTTGTTCCATGTCATCTCCCATCCCTCTTCATTTATATCCTGCCCCCTCTCTACTGCTTACTATCTAATAATAGGCAAAACAATGTCTCAAGATACATGAAAACCATATTAAATGATCAGTTTCTACCTGTTACAAAAAAGCAATGATACTCAACCCTAGTTTTCCGTTCCAGTATAATGACAATTTCCTTGATTACAGCTATGTGATTGTAAGTGTCAGTGAAAGGCACTTATTCACTAGATTTCATGCTAGTGAATAAAGCCAAATTTCTAAACACAAGCTCTTTTATATCCTTGAACCGATCCTTTCTGTTAATGAAAGGCACATAAACATTTCTTTTCCAACTCATAGGCCCTGCCTTGTAGTAAAGTCTTCACACTGTCACAATAACAAACACAGTACAACTGTACTCTCACCCAGCAAACGCCTGCTACTATTTACTGCCAACATGACATGTTTAGTCTCATTTTCAGCTAGCAGAGGTCAGTTTAAACCACGCCATTCCTTACCGGTGTTTCGGAGGCTGTTTTTAGAGGCAAGAGGCCCCCCCCCCCCAA